>JXPG01049740.1:0-18246 GCA_001015175.1 Megaselia abdita | reverse complement strand
AAAGTAAATTTTACAACTAATTTACTACTTGCGTAGTGAATTTTTTAACCTAAAACAGGGATTTTTACTAATTATATTAAAAAAAATTTACTACACGATAAAATCTACTACAAATTTTGTAGTCAATTTTACTACTTAATTTTTTCTGTGTAGTTTTTTTTTAATACTCTTTAATGATGGAACTATGCATCCTTAAGAGACTCATCCTACTATGTCAGATGACCCTACAGTAGACGAAAAGTGCAGTACGAGTAACAAGAAAATGTCGGAAGCTTTTAAAACCACACAAGGTTTCAGACAGGGATATTCACTTTCCTGTGATCTGTTGAATGTATACCTGGAAATTATTGTTCGAATATTTAACATCAATAACCAAGTCTGTCCAACTTTTGGCGTATGTCGATGACATATACATCGTCACAAGAACAACATCAGTAGACATGCTACATCAATGGACCTCATAGTGAATATCGAGAGAATATTAAATTGAGTAGAAACCAAACATCTCATAAAGCACTGACAATAGTTTGAGTCAGTAAAGGATTTCACTAAACATCACTCAAGAGATCAAAAGGAGACTCATGATTACTAACCGAACACTCTTTGCGCTAAGTAGAGTATTGAGATCAAAATTCATCCGGAGAAGCTAAACTAAACATCTACAGGACCCCCATTATACCTGTTCTGATATATGAGGCTGAGTCGTGGACATTATCAGTAGTGTATATATACTAAATACTAATTCACACAATGAGGTGGCTCATGGTGTTTACCAGCTTTTCTACATCAGTACTTTAATTTTCCCTTTTTCTAAGGTGTAGTTCTTATCTTGCATTCACTAAGCCAGGGTTCAAATGCGAACAGTGGCAATAACTGATTAGATATTGTTCGTTCTCTTCTTTTTTCTCTTTCCACCAAATTGTATTTCTTATAGATTCAGGTCTTTCTTTGATGTCTTTGATGTAAGCGCCATCTGATGGTTTTAAAAAAATAAATTATGCAAAAAGTGGGATCCTTGTGAATTCATTCAGCTCTCATTTATAATTCTTGGGATTTGCAATTGCTGGTGGAGTTCGAAGATATGAATCCATGATTGTTATTTAAATGGAACCTTTACGATTGTGATGGGTCTAAACGAGGACAGGTATATCAATATGTTCAATTAAAAGGATGAATGGAAAGAACACATTTTAAGTAAATTGGACTCATTGAACCTTGATTAATCACATGAGTCTGTGTCGATATTCAATTAGCTTTTACTGGAATACCGAGGCAAAAAGGATTGTAGTCTAAGACAAGCTACAATTAAAAACCAAATGATTTACTTTCCAAAATAATTAGTACTCTCAAATTCTCTTTCGCAAATCATTACTGACTTCCGCAAAATATTACACAAAAAAAAAAAAAAAACAAAAGATCCATTTCCATAGATTGTAGATCCCAAAAATGTATAACATTCTCTTTCCATCACCAATTAAGATTGAATTGAAAGTTGAAGCTGAAATAATAAGAAGAAAGTATGGCTAATAGCTGATGACTTTTGCACTCGATTGTTCGAAGGATTTGTTGTATCAACCATGTGACCAAGTTTTCATTGTTGTAACATAAGATACAAAGCGATAATTTTCTACACCTGAGATAACATGCAACTTTGTCTAAATACTTGCTAATCACGAGATAGTTTGTCTTCAGCTGACATGATTCCACTTCTTTTCTTTCTCATTATCATCTAAATTAAAGCAAATTCTCAACAATGCAAAACTAATCCGTTCGTTGAAGCAATAAATTTTCCAAAAAATGCACAACCCGTTCAACGAATCCATCTAGTTAATGTGATTGAAATATAGTGTTCTTGTTGTTGGTTGCGTGAGAGGTTGCGTAAACTAAATCAAATCAATATGCTTCCTTCACTAATACGTGTTCTTGATTTTCTCTTCCCATTTATTACAGATAACAAGCAACTGCTTGGCGGCGATCCATTCCGACGAATCAACAGAGTATTCCATAGTTAGTAAATCATCTAGTATTTCAACATCGAGCGTCACTAGCAGTGTCAGCAGTAGCAGTAGTACGAATAGTCAAAGAAAACATCCACATCCATCATCGACGACTTCATCCACCACGACCAGATCGTCAACGACCAAGAAACTTTATACACCTGCAACACAAATACCAAAGCTGTCGAAGAGAATTGGCGGCGCTTTATCTCCATCATCTGCTCAATCGTCGTCAGCGGAAATTCAATCATCATCTTCGAATACCAAGATTAAGGTGGGCATTCTTTGAAATGTTTCTTAGTTTTAGTGTAGGGTGGTTAGAAGTGATACATTATATTATTTTTTTCGGTTTCTTCAGAAATCAGCATATCCAAGCAAAGACAGCAAGCATCATAAAGCACCAGCTCACCAAAACCACACAAGAGAAGCGCTCTCCCATGAAGGAAACGATCGTGAATCGGTAAGTCAGCTCTAAATTCAAATTTAAACTCATTTTCCAATATTTTATTCTTCTATGTGTTTAAGCGGTTTATAATGAATGCACTTTGAGGATTAACTTGAGGTTTCTTTTATCGTAAATGTTTATTTCTTTTTTGGTGGTTTAAATGTTTTAAGAGTATTCAAACTATTTTCAAGATTGTTAAATTGATTTCTACTGCAACGTTTCATTAGGGCTGTTTTTAAGGGGACAAGACTAAAGAAAAAACATCTTCAAAATATGAGATTTTAAAATTTTGTACGGTATTAGAGTTATTCTTTTTTTTAACTACGATATGTTACAACGATTAAATTTGTGTACATTTATAGTGTTTTGGAGATTAAATAATAATAAAATTTACTCTTATTTTTATTTTTTAAATTTCAAGATCCCTTTATTACAATATTTTAAATTAAAATTAATTTTTGTATAATTAATATTTTTTTTCAAACATTTTTGTTTTGTTTTTATAATAGGTTTCATCAAAAAAATCGGACTTTTTTAATATAATTATTTATTATAACAAAAATTAAAAAAAGAAAAAAACAATTCTTAAAAGAAACAAAAACTAACAAAGTTAAATTAAATACGAAAACTGAAAATCAAAAGAAATGTTCTTTTTCCATCCCGTTTTTAAATGTTTTAAAATATAAAATAGTTTTAAAATATAGAAATTTAATCAAAAATTTAATCAATTGAAAAGTTTAAGATTCCAAACTTTTTTTTACAATTTTAAATAAAATAAAATTTGAAACACTATTTAAAAATAAATATATTAAAAATAAAATTCCAAACAATTATTGTTGGTTGTAGTTTTGAATACAATTTATAATTTAAAAAATATGTTTTTTATTTTTCAAAAATTAAACGTAAAACAATTAAGATATTGAAAATTTCTTAAATATTTAAAAATTTCTTATTGTTATTATGATCTTTTAAATATAACTAACAAAACAAATTGAAACAAAAGATATTATTATTTTGTTTGTATAACAAATAAATATTATTTTACAATAATTAAAAAACAGCAATCTATTCATTAAAAATATATCTGTACAAAATTTGTAAAAAATTGTAATGAATTTTAGATAAACAATAAATACACTTCATTCAAATAAAAAAATCAAAAATCGAGAATCGTGAAACAAAAATGCATCACAATAAATTTAAAAAAATAATAATATTAATAAACAAAATTTTTTTTAGGTAGTTGGTTGGTGTAGGTGCTAGCACTCTCGCCTTCCAGTCTGACGATTCTGAGTTCGATCCTCAGTGCACACGTCAGAATTTTTCGTAAGAAATTTTCTTTCGTGTGAGTCGGATATACTACCTGACGCCACCCTCGTCGTTTCGATGTTGATGAAATAAAAGGGTACCTCTAATACACTCGTTAAAATAGCAGACAGCTCATCACTGACTCTATTCAGAGGAAGAGGGAAAACTAACAACACTGATGTAGAAAAGCAGCTGGTAAACACATAGGAAGCAAACATTCCTTAATATCACTGCTACACCTTGAGTCAGCTTTGGCTCGTTGTGTGATTTAGTTTTTTTTATTAATAAACAAAAATTAAGCTTATATGATTGTGTTAAAAATACCAGAAAGAGTGACAATAAATAACATGGAAAATTAGACAAATAAATATTATTACAAAAAAATATATAATTATATTTATTATTAAAAAGGATTGATAACAAATAAGAAAAATCAGTTTTTTTAAGAATTCTAGGAAAAGTGACAAAAATATATACAAATATTTCACAACCACTGCAAGAGAACAAAAATAAAATAAATAGATATTTCTCCAAAATTTTAAAATTAAAATATTTTTTAAAAATAAAATAGAAAAAGAAATAGTTCAAAGAGAATCAACATTTTAAATATAAAAGAGCTTCCCATGATAAAAATATTAATATCCCCAATTCTTATTCACAAATAAATCACTTTAAATAAAATATTTCATTATAAAAAAAATATATTTGAAAATGTGTTAAATTCAACAGTGAGATTAACAAAATAAGGGAGCATTTTTTTATTTTTTCTGTAATAAAATAACAATTACCCTTAATCGTATAGAAAATAATTTTAAAAAAACTACAAAAGTAAAAGAACATACAAAACTAAAAACTTCAAAAATCACTAAAAAATTCAATACCGAACATTCAAAAATAGTTGAACTAGGTTGAGTGATGTGATATTAAAGAGCGCTAATTACATATTCTGTATTCCAAAACTGTGAAGCTTAACGTTTTTTTTCATTGTTTTTAATGCGAAAATTTAGATTGCATTTTTTTGGTTCATCAATTATTAGAATAATGTCGGGATTTAAAATAAAAACGTGACAAATTTCACATTTAGTAAATAAATTTCAAACTAAATATAAATTAACTCTCATGTCATATAAGCAAAATGCGTAAGTAGCACAGATTAAAATAAGTAGTCAATTTTACTAAAAAGCTACTACAGTAACTTTTTTTATAATTTTTACTACTTACGAAAAAATAGTAAATTTTACTACTCAAAAAAGTTACTCATATTAAATAAGTAAAAATAAATGTTGTGTTATTTTGTTATTAGAAATTATGTATTCTCCTAAATTATTAAGTTATTAAAAAATAGCAAGTCTTACTATGTAGGGAAATTCACTGCCATTATCATGTTTCATAAGTTCGGTAATATTAAAGTGTACCAAAAATAATGTTCTGTAGTGAAATTTACTATAAAAAATCAAAAATTAGCTATAAATAGTAAAATAATTTCTTTTTATTATACAAATGACCTAGGTTTAAGTCCTGTTGAATGCATTATTTTTTGCAGTTAGAGAATTTCAAGTCTAGTCGTGTATATTTTTTTATTTAAAGTAATAAAATAAACTAAAAGTAGTAACATTTACTAAAGAAATTGATAAGGAATTTGTGCTCTTAATATGCTGCGAATCGTTCCTGGTTTTGTATTCGAATTCTTTGGCTGTGAACGGCAAAATGTTGGCATATATAAACGTAATATAAGAGAGGTTCGAAGCCTGGTAGACGCAATTATAAATTATGTAGTATAGTAATAAGATGCAAGGCAAACATTTTAAATATAATTATTAATCACAACAACAAAAAGTTTTATATTTCAAAAAAATCCGTCATTCATAATTTTAAAAATTTATCCTGATCCAAGTTTTAAAAAAATAAATAATAATAAAACAAGAAAAAAAAATTGTTTATTCTCAAAAAAATAATTTAAAAGTTGATATGCAATTTGAAAATAAAACAAGCAAACCAAAATTTTTACAAAAAAATGTTCAGATATTAATAAAGATTCAAAAAAATAAAAATGTATTATTTAATATAATTAATTTGTTCTGATCAAAAAGTTTGAAAATATATCATTCAACTACGTATTTTAAAAATGAAAACGAAAAAAAAACTTTTAAAAATATTAAATAACTCATTGAATTAAAAAATATTCAACCCAAGCTTACAATTTGAAAGTTTCAAAATTTTTAGAAAAATATAATTAAAAAAAAATGTTTTTAGTTTGAATAAAATTATAATTTTAATAAGAAAAAATGTTAAATATAAAATGTTATAATTAAACAAAAAATGGAAATAAGAACTCAGAAATTTTGAAGTCAAAAATAAATAAAGACTCAAATAAAGCTCATTAATTTCAAAAACGTTTAGAATCTTTAAGAAAGAGCAAGATTTTTAATTTAAACTTTTTTTGTTTGCAAAAAAATATGAAAATTAAATATAAACATTTAGAAACATGGAATTTTATGTCTTTCTTATGATTTATCATAATATTTTTTTGTTTTGTCTTAAAATAATGAAAATTAAAAATATGTTTGGTCTTCAATTATCAATATTGAAATAAATATAATTTTTTTTAATTAATTTCCAAGTTTTTTGTTTGTTTGTTTGTTTTTTTATACAGGAAAAAATATTTAAACAATTTGAGATATATAATTTGAAGATGTAGTTTTTTCGTTGTGTTCCAATTTGTTTCTTATTTTGTTAAGTTATTTTATTTTCAAAATATAGACTTTTGAATATTTTTAAATATTCACAAAGTATTTTGAGGTCATAGTATATTATATTATAATAAAATTCAAAGAACAACAAATTGTTAAGTCCAGCTTTTTGTATTTTACCATATATATATAAAAATATTATCTTAAGAGGAATCAAAAAATAATAATGGAATAGAGTTCTAAGATTCCTGAAATGGTTCCGTTGGAAAATTTCACAATATGTGTATCTTTGGACGGAAAATTTTAACACTCGGTCAGAAGATATATATAGAATCTGGTATGGGAATATCTTCAAAGATACTAAATAAAAAATTACAAAATTGATACAGCAAAGTCAAAAATTAAAGTTCTCTTAGGAAAACAATAACATAAATACCTTCATGAATAAGAAAACAAATAAAATAATATTAAATTAAAACAAGTAAGTAAAAATAAAAAAAGGAAAAATTAACAAAAAACAATCAACTTTAGTTCTACATTAAAATGATGATAAACAAAATTGCTTTTAAATTCCCAGAATGAGTAAAAACCAAACACAAATTATATACAAATATTTTACAACAAGTACAGAGACGAAAATGTATTAATTAAAAATATATGTTTAAAAATTCTGAACTTTTTGTAGTTATATGGTACAAGATTGTTTTTAAAATTCAATTATCTTTAGATAAACAAAAAAAAACTACATAACAAAATATTTTTGCTACAATTACAAGGGAACAAATCTTTTCAAAATTTCAAAAATAAAAATTAAATTTATAAAGTTTTAGAGAAAAATATTATATACAACCAATTTTGAGCTATATTGCGTGATACAAAAGTGCGCTAAATTTTTAGTGAGAAGAAAATGGATTTCACTTTTAAAATATGTCGAAATTCAGTATTTTAAAAATTCGTAGACTATACATATTCTGTGATCTTTTTATGTAACTATTTTCCCTACATTTGTAATTAATTTAGTGTAGGAGTTTCTTCAAAATCCTAACATCCTATAATACATTTCGTGGGTGTTGTACATTGTTTCCATATCTCCTCACAAATTCAAGTAACTTACCTATTTACGAAGACAAATCTATTATTAAAAAATTTACCTACAGAATGAATTCTACTTATTAAAATATATTTTATCTATGGAAAATTTACGCGGTTTTCCGTGTGAGTGTATATTTTCTAGAGCACCAAATTCCAAAAATACACGGACCAAAATAGGAGGTGTACCTTCTTCTTAAAGAGAAGATTGATTACCTATGCAAGATTTTTAATATTAATAAAATATGTACTTTTCACTCTCCATGAAAAGAAAAGGTAGAGTTTAATACAATACTTTTGACGGTAGATTCACCATAATTCTGTTGAGCTATGACAGCCATACCTGCGAATAGTGTACAATAAGATAATATATGGATATTCGTAACACAGAGTCTGCTATGTAGTTTAACGACATTATTGAAAGTATTTTAAAAGCCAACAACAGTGATGTATTTTTTCTACATTTGTAAGTGATTTACCCACTTCTTTCTAGATGAAAATATTAATTAAAAAGCCAATTGAAGAAGTTGAATTCTCAGCACGAAAAATCATAAATTGGTTCAGTTTGTCGTTTGTCTGAAAACAAATATCCATTCAAACTATAGTTTCTCTTATCCAAAAATTAATTACATAAAATATTGTCCAGCCTTTGCTCAGTGATCGATTTGGCTGCATGAATAGCAAAGTCGATCCTTACTCAAAGTATATATTGGTTTTAGGTTCATCAATTCTTCTACTTTATGTAATTGCATCACATCTAATCCTTCAAGTAACTACCTCCATTCCATTATAAAAACACTAAAAAAAAAAGCAGAATAAAATAACCAACCTGTAATTTCTCCCAGTGCTCAAAGCCATTCATCGATGCAATGAATCAAGCAAATCACAAACCACTCTTGCTCTTGTCCTTGAAATAAATTTATAGTCGGTTTTGGTTAGTATATTTTCGTTTGTTCGCATTCTCTAATTACTGTGCTGTGCATGGAGCGTACACGTCGGTCTGATGCGATGCGATGCGTCTTCACTTCCACTTTGAGTCTTCATTCAATATAATTTATTTACTTTTAGTAGCTAAACTTAATTAACAGTTACGAAGAACAATAATAATAATGGCGTTTAATAAATCATACAATTAAAAAAGTTTCATCATAACGCTTTATGTGGGGCAAAACGTAAGCCACAGAGCGTATGCGTTATCTATTCTTTGGAATCTCAATTTGAGTTTCGGTTTCTAATGATGGCGTCTCGTTGATGGAAAAAGAAGAGATAATTATAGTGTCGTTGGTACATCTCGTGACAATATGATCACTTCCTTGAAATTACGATTATAATTAAGCTGTGCATAATGGGAAGAGGAACTATCTGTTTTTTTTACTGTTTTATTTAAGAATTTCTATTTTTGTGTGGTTTTGAAATGAAAATTTTTTTTTGATATTAGGGTGGAAGTCAGAACAGACAGCTTAATATTTAAACACTTTTTCAAAAACTATAGCTAAAGAGTTTTAAAAAGTGTTTTATTTTTTTGTTTGTTTTAAATAATATTTTAAAGAGATTTGGAAAATGTAATATTGAATTACAATTTAAAAGAACAAAACCAATTTTTCTAATTTTTGTTGAAATAAATATTGAAAAAGTAAAATATTTTTAGGTAATCTAAATTGCAAACATTAAAAAGAAAATGTTTTTATTTTTTTTAACATTTTTAATTAAAACGAAAACATTAAATATTATAATTGGATTTAAAAAAAAATATTGCTTCAAATCAAATTATTAATAAAAAAACAAACAGAATTAAAAAAAGGCATTAAAAATTAATACAAACAAAGTTTAAAAAAAATAAAAATATGTTTTTTGAAAATTGAATTAAAAAATGTTATTGAAATGTATAATATGTTTTACAAACTTTACTTAATATTAAAGTATTTTTTTAAAATGTTGTTTAAATTTTAAACATTATTAGTATGAAATTTTAGAATTAAAACAAAAATATTAAGTGTTGAAAATAAAAATTTAGAAAACAAAAATATTAAATATTGTAAATAAAAATTTAAATATTTTTATTTTAAAATATTGTTAAATAGTTTTAAGTTGAAATTCAATTAAAGTTTGTTGTTGTTTCGAATGGGATGGGATGAGTTAAGCCAAACAAAATTAAATGGGAATAAACAAAAATCTTAATAAACAAAATTTAAAACAACTTTGCAAACCGATAAAAAAAGAATAATTGGAATCTTAATTTTGTTCATATGTTTATCAAACAGCAGTTTTATATTTCATTTATATTTTTTTAGCTCAATATTGAAATAACTTTTTGTTTCAAATATTGTTAGGTAATTTAAATTTAACAACTATTTTATATTAAAACTTAAAACAAATTTTTTTTTTATTTAACTTATTTTTTATGCTTTTTAAACAATACTTTGAAAATAAGGACTTGAATTAGACAACAACAAAATATTAAAAAGAAACTTTCTATTATTTTTAAACTTTATTCTAAAATATTAATAATAAACATTAAAAAAAAGACATATTAAATATCTTAAATATTTTTGAGTTTTAATTAAGAATTTTTTTAAATTTTGTTGTTGTTTCAACTAAAGTTTTTAAGTTTTTTTTTTAATGGGACCTTGAATTAGAATTTAAAAATGTTTGTATTTGGTTTAACTTAATATTGAAAACATTTTTATAAGATAATATTTTAATAAGATTTTTAATTACTTTTTTCAAAATAAAAATATTTATAAACTAAATATTATGAAATTAGAATTTAAAAGAAAAGAATTGAAATGGGAATAAATAAAATATTAGAAAAACAAACTAAACAAAAATGTAAAAAAATACCAGTTTTAAAAACAAAGTAAAAGGAAATTCAATTTTGTTTAAAAGTATTTATATTTTTTTAAGCTAAATATTCAAATACAAAAATACAAAACAAATATTTATAATTATTAAATCTTCAAATTAAAAAAAAAAAAAAAGTAATTCTTAAAGAATTATACGTTTCACATTTCATTGTTTTTTTTTTTTAATAATACGTTTATGAGATTTTTAAAATCTGATCTTAAATTAGAATTTAAAAGAAAAAATATATTCAGTTCTTATAATTTTTTTTAAACTCAATATTGAACATTTTTTTAATAATATTTTTAGGTAATCTAAATTTTAAACATTTAAAACAAAAATATAATTTTATTTATTAAAAAATTTAAACTGTAAAATGTTGTTTAATTTTGTTCTTGCTTCAAATCAAATTTAATAAATCTTGGATTTGCATTTAGAAAAAAAAAAATTTAAATAAAATAAAATATTAACAAAAAGTATTATACTAATATTATAAACATTAATTTAAACAGTTTTGCAAATTTATTTAAAACAAAAAGTTATAAGAATTTTAAATGTTCAGTTTTAATAAAAAACATTTTTGATTTATTTTGAAACCTTGAAAATTTTAAATTTTATCTAGCGTTACTAAAACAGATGAACAAATTTAAGAAATATAATTTTACTGAGGATTTTTTGTTGTTTAAAATTAGACAAGCAAATACTTCTATTTTTTATAAATTAACTAACAAAATATTAAACATAAAGAAAAACTGTTTTGAATTAAACTTTTCTTCTGGAAATATTTTAATTTTATTAAAAAAAATTTTTCTTTTGAGAAAAATACAAAGGGGTACCCCTTTGTGATTTTGTTAAGTCAATTTAAAATCAATAATAAATAAATGTCGTTCATACCTGGAAATAAAAGAAAGAAATTCTGGTTATTTCAAAGTAACATAATCTTTTTATATTAATTTTAAAATAGTTTTAAGTTCGAAATTCAATTTCTTCAAATTGTCTTTTTAATTAAACTTTTATTCTAGGAAGGCTTTTAATTGAATAAATTAAGAAATTTTCATTTTTTTGTTTCGTGAAAGATTTTATGTTTGAGCCCAAAATTCATTTTTTTTTAATTCTTTTTAAAGAAACTTTTCTTCTGGGAAGTCTTTACATTAAATGAATTTTAAAAGAATAATAAAAAAAGCACAATTTTTGTGTTAGTGATTTTTTGAGTCCAAAAATGCAAAGGATGATTTTTTGTGCACAAAATTCAACTTCTTCAATTATTGTCTTTTTAAATTTGTTTCAAGCAAGTGTTTTAATTGAAAAGGCAAAGGACGATTTTTTGTGCATTAGAAATAAAACATTTAATTCGAAATTAAACAAAAATTTAATAATAATTGCATTAAAACACTAATTTTAAAGTCAAGAGAAGAACAATGACACCTCTCAAAATTGCTATTCAACTCACCTCCGCAACGAAGGTCAAACCTACTTAAAATTCGAAAATCATCCTCTTTACCTAAAAATATTAAAATTAGATCGTTAATATTCCTATATAAAATGGAATACAAAAAATGGTGTCCTCCTTTGGTTAAGTATATACTTCGCACCTCCTCTTCCAACCTCTTAACACAAAAATGAACCACCACAAAAGAAACCCGACATCAGACACATTAAAAAAACGGTTACTTGGTTTCCCAAGGTTGGTTGGTTGATTTCTTTAGATGCCTTAGAACAGAACAGCCAGCAAATTTACGTTACGTCCCACCCAAACGATTTCCTGGAACAAGAACATTTAGTGAAGAACGTGAGCCAAGTGTCATGAAGTCGCGCTTGTTGAGTTCCTAAGGCCAAAACCCAATCACCTGATGATAAAAATGTTAAGAAAATGAATAGAAATAAATTTCGAAATAAAAATGTGAAACAATTGAGTTGAGTCTGTTCTGTTCTGTTCGATTCGATTCGGTTCTGTACTGTCTGTTGTAGATGATGGTGATGATGCGGTGCGGTTCGGTTACACCCAGATGATTCTATTTCTATATTGTGTGTGGTGCATGACTATATCGTTTTAAAACAATATCTACTTTTATATCTTTATACAAGTTCTAACACCTTTGATTCTATGCTTTTTACAAACACAACATGAAGAGTTCCTCTTTTTTCCTCCACTCTTTTACTCAGTCAGTCAAACAGTCTTCACTTCAATTCTCAGCATCGTTTTCATTCCCATTCAAGTTTATTACTTACTTTCAGAACGGTTTTATGTGTACGGCGTGATGTATTCATTAATATTGAACCAATTTAAACAATTCTTAGTTTAGTTCTTGCACTATATATAGAATAGATATCTTCACTTTATTCATCTGGTTTAAGCTTGGCTTGGGTCTTGATTTTTCTTACTTACCTCCAATTTTGTGTTTGTAGTGTTTTAGTGCAGTCGAAGACAAGAAAACCCCGCTTTTAAATTACATACGTCTCATGTGAATGAGTTTCTTATGGATTTGAGTGTTTTAGGGTGGATCTTTTTTATTTCTTTTTTTTAATTTTGGAATTTTGGTTTACTTCACTATAGTATATTTTCTGGAATTTTATTTGTTTTGTTTTTTTTTTTTTTATTTAGTTCTCAAAACCTGACATGACCTCTAGTCATTGACTTAAAAAAGAATTATTATAAAAGAATTTAAATTATTTAGTATATTCTTTTATGTCATCTTAAAAAAAGAAGAAACTATAATTAAGAACAACAACAAAACACCAATGTTTTCCATTTTAAGAAAGAATAAATTAATAACAAAAAATATTATAAAAAAGTAATGCTAAGATAAAAAAAGAAATGAGAAACATTTTAAAACAAATCTTGATATACTATACAAAAGTATGGTGATTTGAACCCAGAACTTTAGTGACATAGACCAGTTTTTTATGACTCAGCTCTTAAGTCCTCTTGCAAAAAAAATTTATGTATTTATTTATTATTTATCTTTGGGAAATGTCCTTCATAAAAAAAACATCTTCAATGCACAGTTTTAATATTGACTGAATTTCTTTAATTACTTTGAAATATTCCTGGTTTTTTTGAAGATTTGTATTTTAAATAAATTTGTATCAGATTCTTTGTATTCTTACAAATATTCGTAAAGTGTCAAAATAATTACTTCGTTGGAATTTCAAAAAAAAAATTAATTATTTCAACATATCTTAAAATATAAAAACATTTTTTTTTTAATTAAAAGACCTTTTAGAAGAAAAGATTAGTTAAAATGGCAATTTAAAGAAGTTAATTTTCGGTTCAAAAAATCACAAAGTGGTAACTCTTTGCATTTTTCACATTTAAAGAATTTTATTTTTCGGCTCAAAAAATCACAAAAAATAACCCTTTGCATTTTTCACAAAAAATACAAACAAAATTGTAGGTCATATTTTAATGAAAATTTCTTAATTCATTTAAAAAAAAAAGTTTTGTTAGAACGGCAATTTAAAGAAGTTCGGCTCAAAAAATCTCAAATAACTTTTGCATTTTTTACTAAAAATTTAAAAAAAAATGTTGTTTGTATTTTAAGGAAAATTTCTTAATAATCTTTAAATAAAAGACGTTTTAGAATAAAAGTTTTGTTAAAATCGCAATTTAAAGAAGTTCATTTTTCGGTTTAAAAATCACAAGAAATAACCCTTTGAATCGTTCACAAAAAATTTAAAAAAAAATGTAAAAATTTCTTAATATTTAAATAAATAATTTAAATAAAAGACTTTCTAAAAAAAAGTTTTGTTAAAAAGGCAATTTAAAGAAGCCGATTTTTGGGCTCAAATACTTACAAAGGGTAACTCTTTGCATCGTTCACAAAAAATAAAAAAAAAAATGTAAAAATTTCTTAATATATACAAAGGGTAACTCTTTGCATCATTCACAAAAAATAAAAAAAAAAATGTAAAAATTTCTTAATATATTTAAATAAAAGACTTTCTAAAAAAAAGTTGTGTTAAAATGGCAATTTAAAGACGTTCTTTTTTCGGCTTAAAAAATCACAATAAAATAACTCTTTTAATTGTTCACAAAAAATTTAAATTTTAATGAACATTTTTAAATTAATTTAAATATTTTTTTTAATTTTATAATTTATTTAATTAAATAATAAACAAAATATTTTTTAAATTAAGTGTTTTTCAGAGAATCTTTTATATAATCACAAGAGAGTTCCCTTTTTACAATAGTTAAACATTTGCTTGGGGTTTTTAATGAACATTTCTTAATTTACTAAAATAAAAGACATTTTAGAAGAAATTTTCAGCTCAAAAATTCAAAAAGAGGTTACCCTTTGCATTTTTCACAAAAAATACAAAAAAATTTAGGTCATATTTTAATGAACATTTTTAAATTAATTTAAATAAAATTTATTGATTTTAATTTTTTTCACAAAAAGAAAAACAAAAATTTGTCATATTTCAATGAAAATTTCTTAAATTCATATAAAAGACTTTCTAGAAGAAAAATTTTGTTAAAAAGGCAATTTAAAGAAGGTGATTTTTCGGATCAAAAAGTCAGAAATACCTTTTGCATTTTTTACTAAAAATTTAAAAAAATGTTGTTCGTATTTTTATGAAAATTTCTTAATTTATTTAAATAAAAGACTTTTTAGAATAAAAGTTTTGTTAAAATCGCAATTTAAAGAAGTTCATTTTTCGGATCAAAAAGTCAGAAATACCTTTTGCATTTTTTACTAAAAATTTAAAAAAATGTTGTTCGTATTTTTATGAAAATTTCTTAATTTATTTAAATAAAAGACTTTTTAGAATAAAAGTTTTGTTAAAATCGCAATTTAAAGAAGTTCATTTTTCGGATCAAAAAGTCAGAAATACCTTTTGCATTTTTTACTAAAAATTTAAAAAAATGTTGTTCGTATTTTTATGAAAATTTCTTAATTTATTTAAATAAAAGACTTTTTAGAATAAAAGTTTTGTTAAAATCGCAATTTAAAGAAGTTCATTTTTCGACTCAAAAAGTCAGAAATACCTTTTGCATTTTTTACTAAAAATTTAAAAAAATGTTGTTCGTATTTTAATGAAAATTTCTTAATTTATTTAAATAAAAGACTTTCTAAATAAAAAGTTTTGTTAAAATGGCAATTTAAAGAAGTTCATTTTTCGGCTTAAAAAATCACAATCAAATAACCCTTTTAATTGTTCACAAAAAATTAAAAAAAAATTAGGTCATATTTTAATGGAAATCTCTTTATTCATTTAAATAAAAGACTTTCTAGAAGAAAAGTTTTGTTAAAATGGCAATTTAGAGGATTTTATTTTTCGGCTCAAAAAATTACAAAGAGTTAACCATTCGCATTTTTTACAAAAAATAAAACAAAAATTAAGGTCATATTTTAATGAACATTTTAAAATTAATTAAAAAACAATGTATTTAATTTAATCTTGTTCAAAAATAATTTTAAAAAATTGAAATTTTTTTATGAAAATTTCTTAATTTATTTAAATTAAAAACTTTTTAGAAGAAAAGTTTGGTTGAAATGGCAATTTAAATAAGTTATTTAATTTATTAATTCATTTTAAAAAAAGACTTTTTATAAGAAAAGTTTTGTTAAAATGGCAATTTAAAGAAGTAAATTTTTCGGCTCAAGAAATTCATCTCAAAAAACCATTTGCATTTTTCACAAAAAATTATAAAAAAGAAATTAGATTTTATTTTAATGAAAATTTCTTAATTTGTTCAAATAAAATACTTTCTAGAAGAAAAGTAAATCACAAATTAAAAAAGTTAGTTTTTAGGCTCAAAAAAATCACAAATACCATTTGCATTTTTTCATATTTCAATATCTAAATTTAAATATATTTTTTTCTTTAATATAAGCAATTTAATTTAGTAATTTAAGATATTTCTTGATTTGTTATTCTTACTATTAGTAGAACATTTTACTAACTGAACAGTAATTTTTTGTTTATGTATTTTCGCTAAATATTGTAAAATTTACTAAAAGCTGAAATCTATTTCAAATTTTGTACTAAATTTTGTTAATTTTTTTTTTCTACAAATTGTGTATTTTTTGTGTAGGATCATGGGAAATATAGACACTGTTGGAAGGGGAAAATACTGGCTATTTTTGCTAAAGTGACGAAGGTCAATCTTCACATTTTAGATGAAATAACATATGAGTATTTAATTATATTTACTATTGTAATATTGGTATAATGTAAATGTATATTGTATAGCGGTTAAATGATCTAAATAATATTATACATACAATTTCATTGTCATTAGACTATGATTTTGAAAGGTTTTAGAATTCCAAAACGACCATAAAATCCATCATTCAGAAAAACAATAAAACCCATAGAAACATTCAAAACATATAAAATAATAAATAATAAATCAAGACATTTCAAATTTCTAAAAAACCGTTGTTACCACAAACGAAGCGAATTCCCTCCATATCAAATTACATAAATAAAAGATAAACTAAAGTGAAACATAAAAAAACTAGTTCACACTTATCAAGAAAACAGGAAAACTCATAAACCACTCTAAGTAATCGCTTAGCAGAAGCCGTCCACCCTACAGACTACTCCCATCAGCAATAAAAAATGTCTAACAAGAAACCAAAATCACATGTGTTGCTTGGCTTGCAAGAAAAAAGGCGAACAAAATATATGAGCCGCCAAATGTAGTCTTCCTATCTTACTAGGTTAAAAGTCTTGTTCGCTAGATAGTTAGGGTCAATTAAAGTCTGACTGGTAAACCATGCCATGCCTTGCCATACCATTCCATACAATACGATACGCTACGTATACCTTGTTACCTTACAACCAAAGTAACAACCACATACTCTGTAATTGTAATCGGTGGGTGAGAAAAGGGAGAAAAATGGAGCTGCAGCTTAACATATATATATAGATAGATATGTATATCACAACCACAATCACAGATGCTCCTTCACATTGATGTGATATTGTAATAATATCAAAATGTTCTTTGCTTCGTTAAACATGGAATGGTATGGTAAAATAAGTATATATGGAAGATATTTGTGTCTACGATTTGTTTCCCTTGTTATTATTATGGACATAAGGATTGGGAAAACGTGATGAAGTAACAACTGAAAACACAACAACACAAAACACAATAACATCAGAACTAACTAAACTAAACTACACAACACAACAGAAACACAAACCGAACCATTTTTTGCATATTTTTCAGTTTGGATGGAGAGTTGGTCGATCGGTCGTCAGTTGGTCGGTTAGTATACTATTTTCATCCACATTCAATTGAATCCATATCATATGTTAATTTTTTAGCGCATATATAGGTTTCTTATGGATTTGGACTTGGATTGAATAGACTAAAAAAATTCAATGTAGTTGTGTTTAAGGTGGACAGTGGGAAGGAGGTGCTGACTTCTTCTTTGTCATTTGAAAGGTTTTTTCGTAATGACTTGATAATTTAAAGAATTGTCAGTAACCGAAATGTATGTATATACAAGAGACACTAACTCGATCCTAAACCTCTTTGAACGTTAAGATTCTATAAGCTTGATTGGAGCCATTCATGACTACTAGACCCAGAAACTAAGAGGAATTATGGGAGATTTACTAGTTACCTAAATTAAATTAATACCTTACTCAAAATCCTTTATATTACTTAAGAGCTTAAGATATAGATGTCCCTTTTGCTTTTAAGACGAAAAACATTTAACATGTTTTGAGATATTGATGTCTCGTTTGCGTAAAACTTTTTGACGAGATGTATAGCACTGATGATACTAACTCAGGGTGCTCAGAGGTCCTACATTTCCTACAATTCCTACATTTTCCGAAAATCAGAAAAAAGTCGTCCATTTTCCTACTTTTTATCAAAAAATTTTACTAGAATTTATTCGTAAAAGATATG
>JXPG01049720.1:1004-21660 GCA_001015175.1 Megaselia abdita | reverse complement strand
AGCATATCTCAGCCAACATTTTACGCATATTATACTAACATATACTTAATCAAAGGTATTAATCCCAGCTTTCATTTGAGCTATAAATAATAAATTTCGAATACACTGTTCAAAAATTATGTAATAAAAACTTTTAAAAAATAAAAAAAAAAACGAAATTTTCGATTTTAAAAATGTTATTGGTACCCCCCAATGCATAAAAATTTAAAAGAAATACATGGCTGTTGATAAAAAAGCTTAATGAATAAGCATGTTTTTTTCAAAAATTTTCGAAAACTTTTTTTTTTTATTTTTGATTTTTGGTTAAAATTTGGACCACATTTTTTTTTGAGTGTAACTTTTTTTTGACAATAGCTTTAAAACTAAAAAAATGCGAGAGCAATGTCCAAAAAATCGGGTTTTTGCCACACTGTGCGGATCAGGCAAATTAAGTGTACGATTAATTTTATTTATTACTTTTTGTAAAATTGTAAAACTACACATTTTGAAGAGTTATGTGTACACGTCAAGAGTTTTAGGACATCGTTATATGTGAAGAAGCGTATCAACCAAAAAAAAATTAAAAATCATCTACACTTGACACTTACACCCTCAGAGGTGTAATGCTATATCTACACTCCAAATGTGTAAATTTAACTCCTCCAAAAAAAAATTAAAAATCATCTACACTTGACACTTACACCCTCAGAGGTGTAATGCTATATCTACACTCGAAATGTGTAAATTTAACACCTCCAATTTTAACAGTTTGTACTTTGTTCTTACTTATTTTTTTTTTTATTTTGTATTGTTTTTGTTTGATTTTTTAGTCCAAGTATTATATATTTATTTTCTTTTTTTGTTTAATTTGATTTAATTTAAGTTTTGTTGTTTTATAATATTTATTAATTTCTTCGTTGTTTTGTTTAATATTTGTTAGTTTTGCTTTTTGAAAGCAGGTATTTGTTTGATTCTTCGTTGTTTTCTTTTCAATTTAAAGTTTTTTTCTTAAGTTTTAACATTTTTTTTTTAATATGTTTAGTGTTTGTTGGTCTTGGAGTTTCTTTTGTGATTTTGTTTTAATTTTGTACTACTTTTAATTTTTGTTTATTTTTTATTAAGTTATAATTTTGTTTTGTAGTATTTTTTATTATTTTTTTTTATTATTTTACTTGAGGTTTATTATTGTTTAAACTTTTAAAATATTTCTGTTTGACTTTGGTTTGTCTTGAAGTTTATTCTGATTTTTATTTTTATTGATTTACGTTTATTATTTAATTTTATGTTATTTTATTGCTTTAATTTTGTAAATTTTTCTTGCTAATATAATAATGAGTATTTTTTACTTTTAGTCGTTGGGGCGGAAACCTTTCAGTAGTTTGTTTCCACTTTCAATAAAAATTTCTGATAGGAAGTAAGGCAAGCGCTATTGGGTTACTCCCTGACATAACATAATTTTTGTTATAATTTTAATTTGAATGTAGAGTTTTGATTGTTTTTCTGAAACTGATTAATTTTTGTACTGTGTTTTTGTTACATTTACTATAACTCGAGTCTCATTCGTAGAGAAATATTAAATCTAAGGTTTTTACATAAGAACTTAATTTAGAAATCCGCAAGCATTTCTCTTAATTTCAACTGAAAAATATTTCCAAAGCTAATTATGACCACTCAATTTAATTTCCAGATTATTTTCATTTGTGCTCGTGAAATATTCGTAATTTCTTTATCCCTGAATTTTTTTTTGATGATCGAGGGATATTTGACTTTCAATGAGTCAAAGATTTGGCTTTCGGGTATACTTTTGCAATGAAAATCGCTCAGTGATGGAGTTTTTCTTGTAGTTAATGTAAAATAATATTTATTTTTAATACTCGAGAGTATTTATTAATTTGCTAAATCTTTTTTTAGAGTTTGCTGTTTTTGATTTATTTTTATTTTCTATTTCATATTCAATTTAATTAATTTTTTTTGCTAAAAATCTTGCAACCTATTCCCATCCCATAAATCAGTTATATTTTTTCCGACTTTTCCTAAGATTCACCGTACTACGATACCCAAATTTCCTATGTTCGTTCAAAATATAAAAATTGAAAACTATACATTTCTGAGCCTCACCTTTGTGCCAAAAACTTTACGTAAACCTTCATGTAACGTTACCACATTTTAGCCTGTTATGGTGAACATTTTTCTAACGAAGTTTGGACTAGAAATTTGTATAATTAACATTGGTAGTGACAGGCAAACATATACAGACAGACCGACAATTTCAGTAAAGTTCTTAAGAAATAAAATAAAAGGGTTTTTTGCCCCTACGCCCATGGGCTAGTGATCAGATTCTACTTCGCACTTCAGATAACATATTAGGAAATCTATTAGAATAAAAATTCGCTTTAGTTGACTCTTCCTGTGCATTTGAATTTAAAAAAATTGGATCTGGGTTTGTCGGGTTTTGCAATCCCGTATACGTCCGGCTGCAATCTTCATAGAAAAGATCCAAATCTTCACTTCTTTGGCAATCTTTATACAAAAAATTGCAAATAGAAAAGATTGCAATATTTAAAGTTTTTAACGAAAGTCTTCGATTTCAAAAATTGCAGTCCCTACACGATTTTGAGTACTGAAAATTCTTTATAGCACGAATTTGGAAGTTCTCACCAAATTCATACCTTCAAATTTAGACATCATTTAGATTGAAATAACGAAGAGAAAGAGAGTTTTTGTTGCTTAATTTCATTAAAAAAACATAAAATTTACCTGAAAAATACTGGCAATATTCCTGAAATTTACTAACCTTTTAAAATTGACTCCAAAAAATCATGAAAACCTATAAAAAATACTTACCCCCGAGAAAACCAACCAAAAACTAAAAACCATTGACAGTAAAACGTAAAAAAGTGAATTGTGCTTCCCAACCATTTTAAGATTTGTCTCGAAAGTTAAAATTGATAAGAATAATTAATCTAAGTAAGAAAAAATTCATGAAATTTGATATTATTTTTTTTAATTAATTTCTGTCATTATGTTTTACAAATTTTTAATTATACGCAGAAAAAATTATAATCAGATTTTTTTTATTGGTTGTTTTACTTAGAATACAATTTAATCCCATTTTTTCTTGTTTAAACATTTATGAATATTTTAATTTTAAAATTTATTTTATTTTTAAAATTTTGTGTACAAAAATATTATTTACAACATTTTTTTTGATTCCTAAATAATTTTTAATTTTAGATTTTTTGGTATTTTCGATTTTTTATTTTTTTGTTTTAAATTTATATTTTAATTTTAAAGTTTTCACGAATTTTGTTTGCTTTGCTTTTCTTTTGAATTGAACGAAATTAATGTTTGTAATTTTTTAGAAAAATTAACAAAACACACTATCTTTAAATGCCGAAACAAAAACTAAATATCACATGACTAAATTTTGAAAAAAGAAAGATTTTTTTTTAAATGACAAAAGAATATCACAAAGTGTTCGTTCGTTAATTATGGTGACTACTAATCCTAAATGCCATTCAATTACACATAGAGTATGCACAAATTATCCATATATTATGTATTATCCACATATTATGCATAAATTATAAATAGCATTCAAAATGTGTGATCATAGCGTATACGTTACGTTGAATGAATAACACTTAAAAAAGCCGGAAAGCCTTATAAGAAAGTTTTGGCACTTCTATGATTTTACTATAAAAGCTTTTTGTTAATTAATTGATAAACTTTATATATTTTTTAATTTTTTAAAAATATGTTTTAGGAACAGCAAGAATTGGCTAAATTTATATATAAAGTTGAATGACTGACTTCACTTTGTATAAAATTTACACATCAATTTTTCTTTTTCATCTTGTTTTTTTTTTTCAATATTTTTTTTAGAAATCTTTTAAATGTTAGTGCAACTTTTGATATGATCTTCGGATCTTCGAAAAGACAAATTGAATTTCAAAAACTTAAATTTAAACAAAAAAGTAAACAATATACCGTCATAAATTGTACAAAATCAAACAGGACAGGACGTTGATAAGTAGTGTATTGAGATCTTTCCTATAGCATATAATATAGATTGGTCCTTGCGAGTTTTTTTTTTTTTTGTTTATAATGTTTTTCATTGAACAATTTAATGACAGAATAACAAAGTAAAGTTCTAAAGTTAACGTGATGGACAGAGGATCTGTGAAGCAGAAACTATCCACCATCGATTTCTTAACATATTCAAGGTATATAAAAAACTAGAAACAAATAATTACAAACTAAAATTGAGGTATTTGATTGATTTGATTGAAAACAAATTACTATTTTTTAAAAAAATATTTAAAATGCACAAAGGAATTCTTAAGTTCGTGTTTTACATTCTAGAACTCTGTTTGCTTTGGAAAGAAACTTATTTTTTTTCTTCTTATTTTGTAATGACTAATTAGTTTTTTTGATTCTTAAAGAGCTTGAAACCATTTTTTGGACTCTTCCTAATTTCTACTATTTTTTTTCTCTTTTTTAAGCAAATACAAATTTAGTAAACATTCGTTTTTTTTTTGTGTAATTTTTAAGCATAATTTTCGTGTTTTTTTTTAGTAATTTACATTTTGTATAAAAATACACTACAATTACATACAATCAGCATGTGATGCACAATTTTTGAAAGTTTCTGAAATTCACATGATTTGGTTTTGCTTTTTTTTCAATTATTGAAAGAATTTACTCGAAATTACAATAAATCTTAAAAAAAAAAAACGTTTTAATATATTTTGAAAAATATAAAATATTTTGAAAATGTTTACAATTTTTGAAATTATAACGGAAACAACACAAATGGCTCGAATTTTAGAAAACAATGAACAAGTAGAAAAATAAATTGAAAAATAACGAAAAAAAAAAACTCATTTACGGGGAATCAAACTCAAACTTTCTTTTAAAAAATTTAAGTAATAATTTCAAATAAAACTCAAACCGCTTTCTAAAAAAAAATCTCAACAAAACCATGTAAAATTCAAAAGCCGAAAAATTTGATAGAAAATTCATATAAATGCACATAGACCACATATATAAAGAAAAAAACTGTTAGAAAAAAACTATATATATAAAGACATTTATATTGATGAGTTCAATTTGAGTCTGTCAGGGTGTTTAACTCTTAAATGTGAACGTAAAGTATCGATTCGACTGTATGTAGCGGGACAGTATGGGCACATTGATCGTTGCGCGGTATGCGAGTGATAGTGGTGCCATCTGTTAGTGACTTCTTTGCCACAGGAACGACAACGCCACATTGTTCCTGGATCTCTTGATGGCGTAAACATGTTATGATAACTCATGTGATGATGAGCATTTTGGTGTTGTCCTCCTCCGTTTCCTTGGATCGCAGAGTTCCTATAGTGCTCCAAAGCATTGAACTCGCCTTTGATTGCGGCCGCCGATAAATGCATGGCCAATTGATGAGCGTTCGTGGGCATAGGCGGTGGTGATCCGGACGATGAATTCGTTGACAATGGTGTTGTTGGAAGCGGTGGTAAATGGTGACGTGCCCCTGTGCCTATAACCAAACAAAAAGAAGCACACCACGAATGCGGGGCGACAAAATATGTAATGACAAATCAGCCCAATGTAACAATTGTTTATTTTTTTTTTTTATTTTTTGGTTTTGTGTTTAAAATATTTTTTTTATAACAAAAACTTGATATAAAATAAATGGACAATGTTTATTTTACAGTAAAATCTCAGTTGTGTTTTTTTATTCTCATTTTAAAAATATATTTTTATCTTAATATTAAATTTTGGTTTTGATTGTTTCATTGAAATTGGCTCATGCTGATAATTTGTTGGCCAGCTTTAAATCATTATTAGCCTCATGATTGGAATTTAGCCAGCTTACTTTTTTGTTTAGTGCAACTCATATCAGAATATTAAAATTTGCCAATGCTGATAATTTGTTGGCCAGCTTTAAATAATGATTGGTCTCATGATTGGGATTTGGCCAGCTTACTTTTTTGTTGTGAACAAAGAATTCATGAATTTTTAATCATATCAGAATATTAAAATTGGCCCATGCTGATAATTTGATGGCCAGCTTTAAATAATTATTAGCCTCATGAGAATTTAGCCAGCATACTTTTTGTTTAGTGCAACTCATATCAGAATATTAAATTTTGACCATGCTGATAATTTGATGGCCAGCTTTAAATAATTATTAGCCTCATGATTGGGATTTGGCCAGCTTTCTTTTTGTTTAGTGCAACTCATATCAGAATATTAACATTGGCCCATGCTGATAATTTGTTGGCCAGCTTTAAATCATTATTGGCCTCATGATTGGAATTTAGCCAGCTTACTTTTTGTTTAGTACAAAGAATTCATTAATTTTCACTATACAAGAATATATAATTTCTCAGCTGTTGACAAAAGGTAGAACATGACAATCAAAATTGTCGGCCCTATGTTGCTAATATGGCCAGCTAAAAAAATTGTGACAAATAAAACAACCATAATTTTTCAAATTAAAAAAAAATTCTAATAAACACAATTGAGATTCCACTGCACTGATAACTCGCTAAAATGTCGCCTTAAAATAATAATAATATTTCTTTTATTTTAATAAATTATTTTTGTTTTTTGTTCAAAAAGATTCTCTAAAAAGTTTTTGTTATTATTTCATTCCAAGCCTTTGGTATATTTATTTAAAATAAAGGAAATAAAAGCAATAGTTTACGAGGTATACTTTATAGATGTATAAAACTATGTAGTATAAGTAACAAACTAAACATAAAGTGTTGTAATAGAAGTTATGATTATTTTGTTACTTTGTAGACATTACGACAGAAATTTTTAATATATTTGTTGTTCTATTTTGTTTGTAATCATTTTTATTTTCTTTTATTTAACTAAATTTTTGTTGTTTTGTAGCAAAGAGTATAAATTGTTGGTCATTCCATCGTGCAAAATTAAATATTAAAATTAAGGAGAAAATATCTCAATTGTTCCACCTTATCTTTTACAATATTTTCAAATTCAAATTCAATATATCAACAAATATATCTTAACCCTGTCAAATGGAAAATCAAAATTAATTGTCTATAATTTACCAATAAAAAGCAAGTAAGTATTTTTAATATTAAAGAAGATCTATGATAGAGTTTTTTGTTGTTTCAATGGCCGGTTTTGGAAGCACAACTCCTTTCGGACCCACCCTACCCTACTTTGTATTTCAATAAAAATATATATTTTGTATGCATATAATATATGTATAATATATATATATATATAAAATGTCGGAGGCGGTGATGTTTTAATGTGACTGTGGACTTTCGATTTTCAAAAGAAACAAAATGGAACAGAAAACTCCTAAGAAGTAAAAGTAATTGATTTTGTTTAAATTTTTTGTTTTAATATCTAAAAGTTAAAATTTATAAACTACACATTTATAAATAATATTAATTGAAGTCATATTTTTTTCGGATTTTTGTTGTTGTTGTTTGTTTGGTGTTTAGTAAATTTTGTTGACAGATAAAATGCGAATTTCTTAGCTATTAAAATATTGTTTTTTTTTGTTTATATAATTTTAAAGCTTAAAATAATGTTTAATGTTGTTGTTCAAATATAAAACATATAACTAGAATTTCAACAGTACAAGTAGTTTTAAAATATACGTAAACATAATATAGAGAAAAAAAGGTCATTTATAAAATTTAATAACACAGTAAATTGAATAGATTAAAATCCTTGTACTCGGTGAAATTTAGCTATATTTTTTGCAGTTACTGTTTTACATAAAAACGGTTTTGAAACTGAAAATGTTGATATTGTTTTATTTTTTTCTTATATATTTTAGAGGTATATTAATTAAAAACAAAAATAACTAGTGTTGTATTGCACTTTCAGTTTAAATAAAACTATAATAACATTAAAAAATAATAATTAAAAAAAATATATAAAAATTTTGATTACGTTAAATTATTTCACTCGCTAAAAAAAAAATATTTTTTGAAGGAAATTTTTACCTTTTACTTTTTTTTGTTTTTGGATTTAGCACCATCAAAACCTTTTACATTTTACTTTATCACATTTTTACAGTTAATTTCTTTCATACTGATTATTATATTTTTGTTTGTTTGTTTGAAAAGTTTGACACATACAGAGAACAGTTATATATAAAGTATGAAAATTATGGCCGAAATAGATTTTGGAATTTTTCTTTTAGTTATTTTTCTTTTAATTTTTAAAAAATTTACAACCATTTAATTATGAGGATTTTAAACACTTTGTTTGGAGTAGTTTTTCTTAAGGTTTTCTAAAATATTGTTTGAATTTGATTTCTGGCGCGAATTGTTTTGATTGGGTCTTGTGAAAAGAAAGAGAGAGGATAATTAAAATTTAATTAAAGTAATTTAATTACATTTATAAAAAAAGTTAAAATTACGATTCATATTGAAAGTATTGCAAATTTTTACGACTTCTAGAGAAAGAAAGTGGTATTTTTAATTTATTAATATGATTTAGTGATTTACAACAAAATAACAAGTTTTACTTAAATTTTCATTTAAATTTTGTAACGATTATTTGAAAAGCGAATATTTTTAGGACCTCTCCCATTGGTTGATTCAAATCTATCGACTTTTAATTAGTTTAATTAGTAATTATATAAAAAAAAAGTAAAGGAAATGTAATTATTGTAACGTTTATTTGAAAAGTGAATATTTATCTATTGACTTTGGATTGGATTAATTAGTAATTATGTAAAGGAATTAAATAAAAAGTTCTTAAAATGTAATTATTTCTCGATGATACCTTCAATAATCGAAAATCCTCTTAAAACAAAGAATTGTCTACTCGAAACAAAGTGCTTAATCCTCTTTTTAGTGCATATTTTGTTCTGTTTAAATTTCATACACTTACAATATATTAGAAGTGATGTTATGAGTAAAATGTATAAAATAATTACAATTTAATAATTTGAATTATAAAAAAAAAATAATAATAAATATTCTGTGCAAAAAATTTCAACTATCAAATAAAAATTAATGACATAACAAAACTTAATCACGACGAAGAACATATTAAAAATATATAAAATGTATTGCATTAGTTTAACAAAATAAATTTATCAATATCTATATAAAAAATATTTAAACAACTTTATATTTATATATAATAAAAAAATTAAATACATAAATTAGATATAATTGTTAAATTATAAAAAAAATTCGTTTGTTTCTACTCGATTAACATCTTTTTTTAATTTTTTTGTTGGCTTCGAAAAGCTTCAATGGTACTTTGTGCGTACGAGATCAAGTTCGAATCAAACCGAGCAAATAGTAATTACATCAACTTAAACCTCTCTCAAGCGCACATGTTTTTATTTTCAGTGTACCTTATACATAACATACAATTGGAAATATTTGTTTGTTGAATCTTGAATCTCGAATCAATAATTCTTCCAATGGTTAATATATTTATAATAAATACAAAAGAGTATATCGTTTTTGAATTTTTTGTAAAATACATTTTCTTAATTTAAATATGAAAACATTGACAGACAACTCATAGTTATGAAATTTTGGCAAATGAGTTTTTGAGTATTGTTTTTTTTTTTTTGTTGGTTTTACTTTTATTTTTCCTTCTTTAAATTTAATACTTTGTATATAATTTTAAATTTTATATTTTTTGTTGTAGTTTTATTGAATTTTATCCATCTAACATTCTATGCAAAGAACAACTTTGTAGAAACCTTTTGCTTTCTTTCTTTTGAATTTTGAATTTATCACAGGATAAATGTTCATCATCAAAACTTCTTAATTGATATAATTGACTTTATAATGCTGGCATTCAATTACTCACATTATATTACATTGCTTTTGACTTCTTTTTGGAGATATTTTTTTGTGAAACGACAATATGGATTTTTAATAATTTGGGGTAATTGAGATTGACATTGGACTTTTACTGAAAGTTGATTTGACACTGTGGGCAGTTTTTGGATTATTTGAGGTTTGAATCTCGGATAATGATGTTTTTAATGCATATACTTAGGTGTATATGTTGTAAATTTAAAGAGGATGAAGATTTGGTTTTAACTTTTTTCAACTTAAAACAGCGAATAAACTGTGGCTCAAAGTGTAGCAGTTAAGGTTTGCTTCCTATGTGCTTTTATAGGGCTGAATAGAGTCAGTGATGAATTGTCTGCTAAAGAATTTTCTTACGAAAAATTCTGAAATGTGTATTGAGGATCGAACTCAGAAGTGGAAGGCGGGAGTGATAGCACATGCATCAACCAATGATTCTAAGAATAATTAGCTGTTTTGAATTTTGAATTTTTAGCAGGAAAATCATATATTCAAAGTTAAAACTTTTAAGTTCTTAGAAAAGGTTTTACATTTTTCATGAAATTTGTTATATATTATTTCTTTGAGGAGGTTTGAAGCTTAGCTAGTACAAGCACAGAAAAAGGCTTCTCGTATGTGTCAAGCCTAAGCAACACTCCTCGAAACATAAGGGGGCAAATATTAATGAATGCTTCATGTGATCCAGGTAATTTTGATAATTTTGATTGATAATATTTAGAATTTAAAGTATACTATCCAGAATTTTAAATTTTAATAAATTTATAAATTTAAATATTTCAAAAATTTTATAATTTCAAGTGTGATTTAATAAGTTGTCTGCTAAAAAATTCTGAAATGTGTATTGACGATCGAACTCAGAAGTGGAAGGAGAGAGTGATAGCACATGCATCAACCAATGATTCTAAGAATAATTAGCTGTTTTGAATTTTGAATTTTTAGCAGGAAAATCATATATTCAAAGTTAAAACTTTTAAGTTCTTAGAAAAGGTTTTACATTTTTCATGAAATTTATTATATATTATTTTTTTGAGGAGGTTTGAAGCTTAGCTAGTACAATCACGGCTTCTTATATGTGTGGGGCCTAAGCAAAACTCCTTGAAACATAAGGGGAAAAATATTAATGAGTGCTTCATGTGTTCCAGGTAATTTTTGGTGGATTGATAATATTTAGAATTTAAAGTATACTATCCAGCATTTTAAATTGTCTTCGAATTTCAATTTAAAATTGGAAATTTTCTAGGATTTGCTAATCTTGAAGGCGTAAATTTTCTAATTTCAAGGATGAAATAATTGCATTTAAAAAATTAAATTTCGAGACAAAAACGATTGTAAGACGCCATAAGAAGAAAGTTCAACTGTAGAAAAAGTGATGTCAATTCAATCTCAATTCAGTTACCCCTCATATTTAAGAAACAAATATAAAATGAAGCCATATTTTAACTTAAAAGTTAGAAGTTTTTGCTTGCTTTGAAGAAATATTGTATCTACCGGTGTTGAAAAACTCAACATCATCAAATTCTTGATTGTGATGATTGTGGTGATTGGAAAAATTTTGAAGCCTGCCGTAATTACCAACATAACTATTATTACTATTATTAGTCGTTCCACCATTATTTTCATCGAGATTCCAATGTGATCCTAAAATATTAGTAAAATTACTCGAATTCCAAGCAAGGTAATGATTATATCATTCGGACGATGTATTGTGTGAGTGTTGTTGGTGTTGCTGTTGCTGGTGTTGTTGCAATTGCTGCTGATGTTGTTGTTGCTGTTGCTGTAGGTGATGTTGCTGTTGCTGGGCAGCATTAAATGCATTTGCTGCAAC
The DNA here is from genome assembly GCA_001015175.1 of Megaselia abdita. NCBI lineage: Eukaryota > Metazoa > Arthropoda > Insecta > Diptera > Phoridae > Megaselia > Megaselia abdita. The sequence continues at coordinate 10,017 of JXPG01049720.1, read as the reverse complement.
CATTGCCATTGCTGCTTGTTGTGTCGCCGCAGCAATTTGAGTTGCAGTCGGTGGAGATTGTGTGGCACTTGTAGCAGATAAAATATTATCGAATTTTCTTGTATCCGGATTATACATTGGATGTTTGAATTTACAGTGCGTTCGCAGATTATCGCTTCTCGTGTATGTTGCTCGACACAGAGGGCATTCGAATCGACCAGGAAAATGGACATGATAATGATTCCTAATATGAGTAACTACTTTTCCACACAATTTACACCGATGTAGATTACATCCACCTGATAGACGTTCAAATGTAAGCCTCATATGCCAGGCTTTTGAGCCTGTGGATTCACACGTGGAATATAATAATAAAATTGAGTGGCAGGAAATTAAAAGAGAGTTTTACGCGTGTGAATAATAATGGTAAATAGTGGTGTGGGTTTTATAGAAAAATAAAGAACAGGTATATTTTTACAGAAAATTTAGAAAGGTTTTTTTTTTTGTTTTATTATTTTTTTTTTATAAATTTAATTATATAAACTAAATATTATTGAAACAACAACCTTCCTTTTTATTATATTTTTTTTGTTTGTTAAAAATAAAGTGGGTAAATGTGGATATTTTTCTCTTTAATATTAATATATTTTGGTTTTTCTCAAAATATATCGGAATTTTTCTTTGAATATTAAATTTTCTATATATAAAACAAATTTACAATTGTCTTTTTTGTCTTTTTTTTTATTGTTAAATAAAGTAGATATGTTAAACAAAAAATATGCTGTCATGATTTTTAATCAGGGTTAAAATATAAATGATGTTAATTTTTCGTGTCATTTTGAAATGAAATTTCGGATAAATAAATTCAATTGCGTTCGCTACCAACACCATTTTCTTGGATTATTTTTTTTATTGATAATTTATGAAACAATAAATTTTGTTTGGAAATTTCTTAGGAAAAATAAATTAAAATATAAATATTAATTTAAAAAATCAACACCCCTCCCCAATCATATACATATAGGATTCATGGGACTTACCATTTTAGAGATTTTTGTAGCAACGACTTGATATGTAAAATTGTGGTGAGAAATATATCTGTCTCTTTCTTTACAAGTAAATTTTCTTTTCCGTGTTTTTTTCTTTTTCTCAGAAAGTTCTAATTCCAGCCAATCATTAAATTTAATTTGATTGGCTTGATTCAACTTTTCTTGGATAGAAAGAGATGGATATATTTTTAAGACCAGTTTTACGTATCGAGTCTTTATTTTTTTTTATTTTAGAGAAAATAATTTGACTGTGGAAAGTTATTGAAAAGTAGTTGCAACAAGAAGAAATAATAACACTAGAGTTTTTCAGAGTTGTTCGTTTAATATTAATATTATGTTAGATATAATTTTTAATTTATTTCTGTAATTTGTTTGTTAATTTTCATTTTCAAATAAAAATAACATATTCCCTATTTTTTCATTTACATTTAAAATGTTTGGTTTTCTTATTTTATGTTTTGTGATTTGTTTAATTATTTTCTTTTCAAATCTTAATTTTTTATAATTTCTTTTTTTTATAATAATTTAATAATTTTTAAAAATATGAAGCAATGAAGGTGGGTTTTTTAAACACAATTTAATATTTAATAATATTCTGAAAATGTTTGTTTCAAAAACTTGCTCTTTATGCCCCTCTTTTTCTGCACTACTTATAAATTATTGGCAACTACAAATGTACGATCGGTGGGTAACTAACTGAGGAATGCTATTCTTGAATGCGTGAAAGCATGAACCTAAGAAGATTTCACTAACAGGAATGGACTTGTAATAAATAATGAAATGTATTTTGTAAAAGTTTTTCAATGCAATATTTTCTACTTGAATAAATCATTTGGGAAGTTTCTCACAGAAAGAGGTTCTTTATTTTTATATGGTAATTTCTATTGTGACAAATTAATATGGACAAATTCAGCCCACTTCGAAATTTGGTTTAAATTATTTCATTTTTAAAAAAGTGTTTGTTTTATTTTATTATTAAAACTTTTGTGAACTGAATTTACTATCAAAAACTAACACTTTGATGTTAATTTTTTGAAGAACATACAATTTTTTGTTTGTTCAAAATAAGTTTATGTTTGATTATAGAACATGTTAATGGTAGGAATACCTTATTGTTCGAATTTGTATTTAAAAGAGGTTTAAACTATTTTACTTTGTGTTCGAGCTAAATTTATTTACAAACAAATGTTTGTTTTGGTTTAAAAAGTATATAATTAAGTTTGTTGTGTTTGATCTAAAATAAGATTAATATTCAACTATTTCTTCCAATTATTAGCCGTACATTTTTTAATGGGCGTAAATCTTCAGCCTACTAATTTCATTTCTGTTGAACTGTATTTTTGGTTTTTTATTTTTATTAAAAAAGTAAGTTTCTTTCAAAACTGAAAATATCAAAAACCTTCAATTTAGTCTTAATAATTTTTTAAATAGCCAAAATTTAGTCGCCTTTTCTGTGAGAATACAATAACTACAAGGAAACGTACTAGCAACGTTCACTGATGAACTTACAAGCACCAACTAAATATTACCGAAGGGGATTCAAAGCAGGTTTCATAAGTTACTAATACTTTCTACATTATAAAATTATACATTTTCTGGTTTGTTGCATTGTTTTATGCATTTTTCTACAAAATTTTGTACTAAAATTTCCTCGTTCGCAATTTAAGATTTCTCTTACTATCCATTGTTTCAGAAATTCGAAAACAAAAATAAAACGGAAATAAATCGGTTTTTGTTATATAAATTCACAACATTAGAGTAATATTTATAATAGTTAGTTAAGTACGTTTTTTTAGATTACATTTAAATTGAATTGTGAACAAAAACGTTGTTTTAGATTAGTTTTAAATGTTTGTTAAAGGTTTTTGTTTGTTTGGGATAGTGATTAGATTGGGAAAGCTTTTTTTTAATTGACAGACAGAAAACACAAGTTAAATTTACGTTCAACACATTTGGAAAGAAATGGATGTTTGATAAACGTTTTTTTTTTGTTTGAGATTGTTTAATTAGCTTGGGAAATTGAAAGATAGAAAACACAAATTAAGTTTACTCTCAAACACATTTTGAAAGAAATGTTTATTAATTGTTTGGAAAGATTTTTATTTTAAAAACAACAACATAATCAGAGGTGTTTGTTTTATATTTTACTAAACATTTGTGTGACTATGTTAAAAACATGTTTGTTTAAGGAATATTAAGAAGAAGAAGAAGAAGCTAAGAAGAGGTATGAAACTGAAAATGTTAGTTATATATTTCGTTTACTTGTTATGTTTACTTTTTAAAAATATACACAAACTTAAAAAAATACAATACACAAATCTTTAAACATTTGTTGAGAAGAAATCGAATAATTTAAAAAATATTCCGACTAAGGTCGATAATAATTATTTTAAATTAGAAAATATATATATTATGACATTCTTGAGAAATGTTTTAATATGTTTAAGTTGTGTTTGGAGGTGCAATGTAGGCAGTCAAGTATTGTTTAAAAAAATGCTGAACCCATAAAGATAACAAGAGTCCGGCAGTAGACAAAATATCTTTGTATGAATAAACATAGTCAGTATTTTTCCTAAACAAACATAAACATTTTAGGAAAAAAAATATTTTAGGATATATGTTAAACAGTTTTGTTTTATTTACTACCGACAACCAACTATTCTAGTACATTTTTAGAAGAACAAACAATTTTTATTGGTTGAAAAGATGTTTATGTTTTATTATTTGTAGACAAAATGTTTGCTTACACAATTTTAGATTCAGGAGTTTGAATTTGTGTTTAAAAGAATAGCACAAATTTAAGTTTGTGTTCGAGTAAAATTTATTTACAAACAAATGTTTGTTTTGGTTTAAAAAGTATCAAATAAAGTTTGTTTTATGTTAATTGATAAGGTTGGGAGCAAAGACAATCAAAAATATTCTCACCTTTTCATAAAGCAATAAAAAACCAATCACTAAAACAACGCTTTGTTCATTTGGCGATTATTAATAATTACTAATTTCTTATTTGAAGGAGACTTTTTTTCATTTCGTCTGAGACATTTAATTTTCTTTTTAAAAATATTAATTTTCAAAAAAATTAATTACGTTTATAGAATAGATTATCTGTAGTTATGTAATTTTAACGGGTAATTTGAAGAATATGTGTATAATAGTTAATATTGAAATGGAAAGTTAAAATTTTTGTTCAAAAGCCTTTAAATGTAATTTTAAATATTGCGAGAAATCTAGTATGCATCTGTTTTTTTGTGCAGATTTTTAAAAAATAAATTATAAAATATACTTTTTGTTCATCTGTCTTTCTTTACTAATGTCAGTATTTAAGGTCCCATAAAATACGTATATTATTCATAATTTATATACTGTTTCTTAGCCTAACGATAATAATTACTATAAATATATTTAAGTTTCAAAATTGTGTTGTTAAGAGCCTTTATCAATTACTCAAATTCCAATATTAAGCTCATATCAATTTTCTTACAATCTACGGCAATTACAAAAATCTATTTTGATTCCGGCTCAATTTCCAATGTTTTTTTTTATATTTTCTTTTTTATTTTAATCTAAACTAAAAATCACATTTTCAGAATATTTTGAAATTTTCAAAAAAATACTGAGGATTTTAACTACACAAAATCACATTATCCTTTTTTTTTTAAGTTATTAAACATTGAGAACATGGGAGTACGAATATTTTTTTTTTTTTCTTTTTTAATAAAGGGTAATATTTTTTTTATTTTTTAGATACTTTTTTGTTTTTTTTTGTTGTTTTTAATTTTTATATAGTTTTTTTTCGCATTATATGCGCTTTTAATTAACTAATTATAAAATAGATCACATATGAACATAATGACTAAAAAACCGGTCTTTAATGTCCGCATGTTTTATTTTACAGTGTGCTTTCATATTATCTCGACGGGTGAATTTCTGTCCACAAACAGGACACTCATGACTTTGTGGTCTATGGATGTTGGCGTGATGCCATCGATTTGATACAATTTTGTTACAGCTCACACATCGGTAGAGGGTTGGTAAAGTACCAGACAATTGAACGAATAACGATGAGTAGTCAATGTTATGATCTCTTCGGTTAGCGGCGGCCGCGGCGGCAGCTGCTGCTGAAGACGACGATGCGCTATTGTTCGAGTTAACACCATTTGATGATGAGGACGAAGACCCTTGATGCTGTTGAATATGTTGTTGCATGTATAAATTTGGATTATAGCCATTCGAGGAAGAGGACGAGTGCGGCGATATCACTCGATCACCGTTCGCATCAGTAATTGTATTAGTATTTTGTATAGTTTCGTTACTTAAACCATTACTTTCAAGATATTTGCACTTACAATCGATAGGACAAGTAAATGATGAAGATGATGGTGTGATTGATGACATTAATTTACTTTTATATTGATAATACTCCTCATCATCAACATCATCGTTATTGTCACCTGTAAGCATTTTTTACTCATAGAATAGATAGGAACATTTTCACTGTTGTAAACTCCAGGGTAAGCTATTTAAATTTTGAATTTTGTTTTTTTATATCATTCCGGGAAATAAAGCATGAACAAAGCAATTGAATGCATTTCAATGAGGGTTATTGTGGAGGCTGTATACTTCGATTCTATGAAGCGTGTTGGAATTTTCTACTTTAGGGTTGAATAAATGTTTTTGTAGACCAGTAACTGTTATACTTATTGCGATTTGCTTGGGACTTTTTTTTTAAAGAATTTCATAATGTCAGCTTTATAAATGAAATGATACCATTTCGAAATTGTTATACATTCAATGCTTACATTTTGAATACTTTGTCAGAAAAAACTTAGACAAACCATAGATATTCAAACTTATCTGATGTTTTCCATTGAGAATATTTGAATCGAGAAAGCTTTTTCTTATTCTTGTGTTTCGTTTCAGTGGAAAACATCAGACTCGGAAAGCTTTCCTATCTAATATTTGTCTATGGAAAAATGTTATCATTGAATTGAATAAAGACTCAAGTTCAAACTGTCATCCTTGAAAGTGTTATAAAAAGTTGGTTTATGCATCAAATAAATATCAAAAATCCCGGAAGATTAATAACAATCTTAATATTGAGCTCTTTAATACAGTATAACATTCTTCTAAAAATTTTAATTACATCCAATATCCGAAAAAAATATCAAATTCTGACTACCCTAAATCTTACAAACAGTGTTTTGTAATGGAAGTATTTTTTGATTATTGATGATTTCAATTTCCAATCAAATTCAACCAAAATGCATTAATCTTTCAAGTCATAATAATATAGCAAAACAACATTTTTATAATAAAAAAAAAATAAGTATAAAATTTAAATTAAAAATTAAAACAAAATCAAAATATATGAAAATTAAAGCATTTATTAATATAATTTTATAAGAGGCATTGTGTATATTTTGGGTTTCATTGGAATGGTCGATCATTCATTCATATTAAACTAAAATTAAAAATTGGAAACAATACTAGGAAATTTACAAGCTGAAGTAATCAATTGTAAAAAATTTAAACTTTCATTTCGGGTTTCATTGATGCATCTATGTGCTTTGACGAAATTATTCTTTTTACTCTTTATTTTTGTTTGTTTTTCGAATAACAGTAATTTCATCAGAACACGTTCCCTATATTAACTATCTAAAATATACAATTCGTCTATTTTCAACAACATACATCTACATAATATAGTTTTGATTATAAAGTTTAAACGTAATATTAATGTTTTTCTATTTTTGCATCTAACTCAAAAATTAGGTTCGAAACAAAATATATAAAATTAAAAATAAAACAAGGGAAAATCATCAATTAGATATTAATATTGCAAAGGATATAAAAAAATAAAACGTGAATAAATACTAAAACTAAAGGGTAGAAATAAATTATAAGTAAAAAATTATATTAAAAAAAAAAAAACAATTCTTAAATACTGACATTATTTCACAAGTTCATTTTTCTTTAATTTCTTTTGTGTTTTCTTGTCTATAAACATTTCTTTCAAGGGAAATAGATTTTTCTTTTTTTGTTTGTTTTTCTAAAGCCTTTCAATGTTGCAACCATTTTCAATACTTCTGTTTACCTTTCGGAAATTTACATTTTCATTTTGGTTTTAAATCGCTTTTTTCGGAAAATTTGAATTTTTCAAATCTAAAACAGTTTTTTTTTCAATACGAGATTAGAAAAATATATGTTATATATAAAATGGTGCACAATATTTAGAGAAAGAAAATAGTAAAATGCGATAAAAGAAAAGATAAAGAAAAACATGAAAAGTAAAATCCTACAAAAGCGTTTAAAGTTTAATTAATACGATTAAAAATTCAATTAATTTAGAAACAAATACTGAAGAAAATTTGTAAATGTATTAAATTCAATAGTTACTGTGCTCTATAATAAATAAAACTTGATTGATTGGAAAACATACAAATTACAAGTTATCAAGCTTTTCTTCTTGTCTTTGTGATATCATTGAAAAGAATTGGGTTTTGTAGATACTTTAACGAATTCTTTTAAAATTTTCTAAATTAGTTATTATTGTCAGCGCTTGTAGAGTATCTTCGTAGAGTTTTGTGTTGTAGAGATTTTTAGGATAGAATTCGATGCTTTCTCGAAAGAGGGTGTGTTTCTCATTTTTTATTACCACGATATCGTGAAGACATCATGATGATATCACACAACGTATTATAGCTTTAACTCAATGCAAAAAGTCAATAGAGATATCCTGTCTGAGTAGTCTTTTATCATTGCATTTATACGAAAAGTCGTTGGGTGATACGGAAATGATATAATGAAGATGTCATAACGATATCGTTGGAACAAAACTGAGACGATATAATTGTCATTGTGATTTGGTTTAAGAAATAGTGTTTGTAGAATATAAATCTTGTCCTTAGTTTTTGTAGGTTGCCTAATTAAGATCACGGAGAGAAATACAATAAATACCCAACCCTTCGTTTTTATAGTTCTTGTAGTATCTAGGAATATTTTATAAATTTATTGTATTATGTAAATCAATAATTAAGCATTGGCGATTCTTTTGTTCAGGTTGGGTTTTAAATTTATAACTACCATACCTTTAAGATATCAGTTGTTCTTAAAACCACAAATCCATTCCAATTGATATCACTGATAGACAATCTTTTAATAAGAAAACCAAAAATCTTCAGACCCGCTTACTTAACAACACTTAGAATAGATAGATTAGCCATAGCGCACAATATGTATTCAATATAATACAAAAACATTTTAGAATTACGATATTAAAATTGAATAAAACATAAATGAAAATAAAACAATCTCATTTGTTTAATATATTTTTTATGAATTATACTTTGCTAGTTAATATTTTAAGTTGCAACATTAAAGACAATTATTGAAACAAGTAAAGCATAGTTGTATGTTTTGCACACATGTTCTCGTGATCTTTAATTTTGATTATTGCGAGATCTAATTCGGAAATTAAAATGCTCAAAAACAATCAAATTTAAAATGAAACTGCCCGAAGGACCAATTGAGTTAATCATATTAATGAAGTAATATTTTGGCGGTCTTGACAGGAGCAATACTAATCTACATTTTGTTATCCCGATTATCTAACCTTTTTTAAACAAAAATCTGTGGCGGTCCTGCCAGGAGCCAATTAAAATCTCAATAACAATTGAACAACAACTTTAAAACTATTTATATTTTCAACCCTAAACATGACATATTTAACAACAATACTAATTGCCTAGACTCGCAAAAAAATCCCTATTTCCGCTCGTTAAACCACTATGCTTTACTTCGAATTAAACCAATGGTGAGAATAAAAAGTTAAATGATAAGTTTCTCTGTAACTGTAATGTCCATTTATAAATAAAAAAAAATAAAACCCTCATGTGTGCATTGTTTGTCGACGATATGAATTTGTTTCTGACACAACTATTCACTGATTTTTTTTTCTCTAGTTTTTTTTTTTAGTTTGGAACAAT
>JXPG01049709.1:5845-21242 GCA_001015175.1 Megaselia abdita | reverse complement strand
AGAACTTCTTTGAAAAAGGTATGTTTAAAAAATTAAAAAGTAAAATGGTTAGTTTTGGTTTTGCAAATAATAATGGTAATAACTAAAATTTTAAAATAGTTTTAAATTGTATGTGATTTGTTATGTTTAAATAGAAACAAGTTAAGTATTAAAAAGAGTTTTCAGATTAAACTTCAGAGCAAAAAAATAAATTTTGAAATAATAGAAAACATAAGGTCTTGAATTAGAAAGCAAACAAAAATTCAGTTAGATTTCAATTTATGGAGGTTCTATTGAATTAAATGTTAAAACTATAGTAAAGATTAATTCTTGTAAAATTTTCAAAGCAAAACGTTTAGTTTTAAGAAATTAAAAGTAATTATACAAATTGAGAGTTTTAGATTAAACAAAAATTCAATAACAAAATTGAAAAGTTACGAAAAGAACAAAAAAATATTTATAAATAAATTCGAAAAATATATATTTTGTATTTTAAAACGAAAATTTGATTCCCAAAATATTATAATTGTAATCTCTAAATTAAATTTTTAATATTCGGGAANAGAGTTTTAGATTAAACAAAAATTCAATAACAAAATTGAAAAGTTACGAAAAGAACAAAAAAATATTTATAAATAAATTCGAAAAATATATATTTTGTATTTTAAAACGAAAATTTGATTCCCAAAATATTATAATTGTAATCTCTAAATTAAATTTTTAATATTCGGGAACTCTAGCAGGTGAGACAGCAAATCATTCTTCCATTGAAGAGTAAAAGGGAAAACTATATCCATTAATATCGTTAGTTCTTACTTTAATAATTTCTTCACGCCACTTAATTTTTAAAACTTATCAAATTTTTGTTAATAATAAAGTTTTACTCATCATCATAATTTTTGTTATAAGAAGCCTGTTAAATAAAAAATAATGCAATGTAGATTTTTATGACATAAAACGGCTTATTTTTAACTTTAGACGCTTTGTATGAACCCTGAAGTAACTTTTCCAACTAAATAAATAAATCAAAATATAATAAAAAAAAAAAAAAAATTACACAACTTGACTTTCTGTATATTTACCAACTGATTTTCTACATCAGTGCTTTAGTTTTCCCTCTGCCTTTGAATGGAGTCAGTGATGAGCTGTCTTCTATTTGACGAGTGAACTCTAATTATTTACTATAATATAATAAACTCTTTTCTATATATCTTTGAATCTCTAAAGTATTTTTAAATACGTGTTCCCATTAGATATTTAAAAATTGTAAAATTAATAAATAATAATAAATATAAAAAAAACAATTTAATTGTTTGTTATAAATTTTATGTTAAATTTAATTATTTATTTTTATTAAAATTTAAATAAATAAATAAATAAATAAATAAATAAATAAGAAATAAATATAGATTTTCCAAATTAAAAGAACATTTTTAAATTTGATTTCTATTAATATTTATCCTAATCAAAATGTTTAAAAATATGAAACAATATTTAAAAAATGTAAAATATGCATTTTTGTCAATTTTTATCAAATTTAAAAAAAATAATATTTTCTTAATAGTTTTTAATTTTTGTTGTTGTTTTAAACATTTAGATAAGAAATTATTAATTTTTAAAAATATAACAAATTTTCTAATAAAGAATAAAAATGCATAGATTTAAAACATACAAAAAATAATTCAATTATTATTTGTGATAATTAATTTAAAATTTAAAAAATTAAATCATTGATTAAAAAATTTAGAAATGAAATTATATTTTAAATTAAAATTCCAACGATTCAAAATGTTCATAATTATTGAAACAAATCATAAACATTTAAAAGTCAAAGTAAAATGTTGTTAATGTTTTGTTTTTGACATTGAAAATGAAAAAATACAAAACTTTCCTCCCAGTGCCTGATAATTGAATTATTTAGTAAAGGGACTCTTCTAATTTAAATGGTTTGCATTTCACAGATTGAACATCACTTCCACTATTTAGACATCCAGGCTGTAGAGAGTAAAAAGCCAGTACATTTCTCCATCATCACCAGCGATCGAACGTATTCGTTTTTAACCACAGGAGATGCTGGGAATTTTAGTTCGGTGAGTGAAATTTTTTGATTGATGTTAAATTACGTTGTTTTCTTGTTGTTCTTTGGATGCCTAAGGGGATAATGTTGTCTCTTCTTCTTTTTTTGTGAATATTTTCAAAAATACGTATACGAATAACATTTGATGTTATTTTTATCGATTGGATGGTTTGCTTTGCTTTGTTGCGGATGATGGATGTCATCAAAGAGCGGAAGAAAAAAGGAAAGGACATGGAAATGTCGGCTTGTGGAGGATTATTTTCGTTTGTCGAGTTCTTTTGTTGGGAATTGGGGATATTCACAGATTTAGTTTTGCTTTGTTTGAAGAGGTCTTGAATTTGTTGGAATTGGAATAATCTTTTGAGTTTCGAGTAGGAAAGATTATCGATTGAAGTATTATTGAATATTATTTCGAGGAAAAACTAAATTCTAGAACACACTGATATCAATGTTACGCATACGCTCCTCTGTACTCATTATATTTTAATACATAAGGAAGAACATATTTCTTGTTCGTATCGATTTTCAGAAGATAATAAGAACATGTTTTAATGAGGGAATGTATAAATAATTAATATTTTAAATTAGGAAAATTTTGGGAAGAAGAATGAAACAGGAAAGCAATTGATTTATTTGAGGTTTTGTTTGGAGTTTTATGGGCGAGTGAACATTTGTTTTATTATTCATATTATATTATTAGGTTGAAATATCCAGCTTGTTTTTTAACAACTTAATTGTCAGCTCTTCACAATTTTAATCAACAGTATTCAAATATTTATAAATATGAATTCGATATAGATAGATGTTTTAAATAAATTGAATATACATGAATACATGAAGCAAACCATACCATTAGTGCGGAAAATATTGCATTAAATTTATATTCAATGTTAGCAATAAATAACGAAATAAAAGGTGTTGTGGATTATCGTTAACAATTAATCATTGCAACAGTTTTCAGTTAAATCGTTTAGGAAATCTCTCTCGTAAATCCAAAATATACTCTTGTATCAATATATTTTAATTTAATTGAACCGCTTTTTCTTTAAAAACAACTGTAACTCCTTTAATAGCTGACACATATTTGTATTGAGTATTTAACATTAGACTTCTGTGGGGTCCTATTTAACTCTCATAATAGTCGGAGACTTTCATCTATAGAGCTAGCTTTAGTCTAGAATAAAATATTTGAGAAGATCCTTCGCATATCTAGTTTTAAGTTTTAATAACGAACTCGACTTGGTTTTAGGGTATTTAGAAAATCTCTAGAGAGGGGGAAACTTTACTCCAAAATTGTGTACATGGTTTTGTAACAAATTTTCGAATGATTTGTTTAGGATTTTGATGGTTTTGTTAGTTTTTAGCCAAGGAGGCAAAAGAGGCCTCCTTTGGGCTTCCCTTTGTAGGAAAATTGCGGTCAGCTCGTGAGAATGCTCATAGTAGTCTGAATCCCCTTTATGGAAGTTTCCTCGAGATGACTAAATGATTTTCGCTGGGTTGCAAAAGACATGGCTTAGCATAGTTAGACATAGTCAGCATAGTTGAACTTTCTGAATGTTAGAAAGAACAGAACCGTGTGCAAAGGAAATGATGAGATATAACATACCAGGTAACATAGCTTCCAACACGGAAGGATTTTCATGAGCTTGAAAATCACCCCTTTCTTACCCACTGTGCAGCCAGAACGACAAATGTGAGCATTTTTCGTTCTTTTTTAATAGTCGTCCTCTATAATTCAGTTAAGAATGGGTCTTTCTAGGTAGCTCTTTTAATCATCGACAGGTTTCTTTGCCTTGAGTAAATCAATAATGCAGCAATCTTCAATAACTGAAACTCCTATCACCAATAACTCTACATCATTTTCAACACCTTCTTTATTATTGGATGTAATTTCTAAGTCAACTTCAAAAGGTTGTTGTTTTGTACACATTAATATTCAGAGATTGATGGCCCACATATATGAATTGCGCTGTCACTTAGCATCAAACACTCCAGATGCTATATTTATTAATGAGACTTGGTTAAATTCATCACATTAAGACGCTGTGCTTTCTGTCCATGGGTAAAAGTTTTTTTCAGAAATGATAGACCATGCTAAAGACTTGAGGCGTTGAAATCTATCTCAAAAATAAGTACAAAGCTGGAGTTTTATCAAAGTCTACAGTCGATAATGAGTCAAAATTCATTATTTTAGAAGTCTCATTACCATCTCTACACTCTTAGTTAGCTTGAGAGATGAGATGAACAGCTACTGTGGTCAATTTCCACATATTTAGATTTCAACATTAACCTACTAAAGTCTTCAAAAGTTTGTAGTGAGTACTTAGTTTCAGTTAAAGAACTTGGGCTTGAATGTGTCAATACGGAAGTTCCCACTCACTTAAAATGTGTACCAACAATATTGGAACATGTTCTTGTTTTCGTAGTGGACTATATAAGCAAATATCACCAATTGGACTTTACATAGAACGATTTAATTCTTGCTGTCTACGATGTTCCTGTAATTGATATACGGCTTTGCGTTCTACTCTTATAGGGATTTCAAGAACATCGAAAATCAATTCTCTTAGTTCAACTATTTAATACTCTAATTTTTCACCATTGATTTAAGCATCCATTGATAACGATAAAAATGTTTTTCAAGAAGAAGTGAATCGCGTAAACTTTGACGAACTCAAAATTGTTGTGGAATGATCACATTGCTAAAGTTACTCAAACTATCTACTTTGAACTAAGGTGTTCTGGATTGCGAAAACGACAAATATTTTAAACGCTTCTTCGCTTTTGAAAGTTGTTAATTGGAATGAACTGTCTCTAAATATTAAGAAGAGAACTCTGATTCTGAAAGCTTATTCTTCTTTGTTAGTCTTGAAAGAAATTATTAAACCACACGAGAATAAAATGTGTCACTATTACTATTGGTTAATTGAAACTATTTAATTCTGAATGCTCAAAAATCATGACTAAACCGAAGAAAGCCTGGCAGTGTTATAGGAATTAGAATTAGAGTTTTACTCGGCTCAATTTGGTTTGTTAGTTCGTTGGTTAGAATTTAGTGAACATTTTCAAGTCTAGACTGAAAAATTTAAACTTAACTCCATCAAAAGTCAAGAATACAAGTAAACTATACAACTTAAATTATATTTGCTAAAGTATATTCCATTATAGTCAAAGCTAAAAATTGTATAAATCACTCAAAACCAAACCATTCATAAAATATCTTATTAATGTTAAAAGGAAACTAAACCAAACTCCAATTCCTTCAAAAATGTATCAAATTAAAAAGAAAATACTACTAAATAAAATGTATTTTATTCAACCTTCTAATTAATTAAAATAGTACAAAAAGTCTTCCTAATTAGTCGTTTTCCTTGTTTCCTCCACAGAATGCAGATGTTATCCTGACGGATTTGGCATCCGCCATAAAGCAAATATTCCCAACAGTTCCTTTGAAATACATAATAAGAAAGGTGAGTACCTCTGGAGAATCATATCATTCATATCGTAGTAAGTAAGTTGTTGTTGGTCTCATTAAAAATTTAATTTTGCAAAAATACTTAACAAGGCAGTAAAAGTTAGTTTTTTTGTGATATGAGAATTTGGGATTTCCCTGGCATATAAAAAGGATTTTCTGGTTCATTATATATGTTACATGATGAATTTTTAAAGACATTCGTTGTTTTTTGTCGATGTTGTTGTTTTGTCGGTGTTGCTGTTTTGTGGATGTGCTACAAAAACCATTACCATCATGTTGACATGTGATTTTATAGGTCACCTGTCAACAGGGATGATCATTAAATTAAGAGGGTTGGAAAGAGGGTAACTCGAGATGGCAACACTTTTCAGTCTTGTCAGAGGTTTCTTTTTCTTGGAACTTAAGTTCATATTTAGCTATGAAAATATAGAAATATATTCTTAACTCTACGTTAGCGAAGCTTTTTGTTCCGAATTTCTTATTTCAAAAGAACACCCTGTTTTTCAGTTTGAATGATGAATATGATGATCGACCTTGTTGCTTTCTAGGGTGATTTTGTTTATTATGCTCTCATTTATTATTGGAGATAACAGTTCGCTAGAGAAATGGATACTTCGAGGACTCGAGTAAATTTATGTTGAAACTGATTCTATTAAGAATTATATTAAGTCTCCCAAAGTTCACCCTCCCAGCACTCAATATGCAATGGTAAGAGCAATGAAATAGATCTATATAACAACACCGAATCAAAGAATTGAACGTGAACATTATTTTTAATGTATATGCTAATTTCGATTCTTCTAGGAGGCCTGTCGAATTCGTGTGCCTCCAGTCATAAAGGTTTTGTCGTCATGTCTTCCTTTTTCCTCTTTCGTTATATAAGGAATGGTAGTTCATCATGTATTCGATATGCATTCAATATACTATGGAAGTAGCATTGGTGTTTGTAGATGCTTTAAGCAACTTTATATGTAGTTTGTATCTTTTTTATGAAGGACATGTTGTATCTTCGGAAACATTGAAATTGCATGAAAGTAAATTCAAATTTAAAAAAAGAAAAAAATGAATTTTGAATGAGCATAAATTTGTTCTGGATTCGCTGTACTTGAAACATGGATATAAACTTATTTTTCAACTTTTGTAGGTAAGAAGTTATCTCTAAAAAAAATAACATTTCGGCTAATGGCAATGCTTTTCTTCTCTGAATCATACAAACGCATACGATATGCCTTGGAGTTCTCACAAAAACCCAACTAAATAGAACTTCTTATTTTTCTTTTCAAGTTTCTTCCTCTTTTTGTGTGGCCATGTTCATTGCTTTGCATTCGAAAACTTTGATGGTACTCAGATCTGGCTTTTTAAATATCATAGGGAGTTTTGAAATCTAAGGCACTACATGGAGCTCAACAAAAATGCTGCTGATTCAAATAGCAAGCACCTTCCTTTCTCCAAGAGACTTAGATTAATTCTCTCAGATTTACCATTGTGCTCGGGAGCGTATGGTGCTGAAAGCTGATGAACTATACTCAACCATCTTTCAAGAAAGTGTTCAACTCTTCATTCCAGAACTCAGTTCCATTGTCTGTCGTTAGAATTTTAAGCGCATTGTCAGTCTGTTTTCCATAAAACATTCCTTGAACTTTTATTGAAATTATTGAGACTCGAAAGTAATTGAAATAAGAGACAGAAATATTTATATTTAAAAGTTTGAAAAAAGAATGAAAAATGTTTTGGAATAAATTATGAACTCAAAACTCAAAGTATACTAATCTATAAAAAGATCTTGAACTCCAGTAAATATTTAGAATTGCAATATCCAATCTCAATGCTAGTCCAAGTTCTTTTTGAAAAAAAAGAAGGCTTGACTCTCGACAAAGGCTTGTTTAAAATATCTGCTATCATCTCATCCGTTTTAGTTCCATTCGTTTGCCTTCCATTCTTTCAACATACCACGTTTCTAAAATGCAAAGTCTTTAAAGCATCTTGATAGCTTCTCGGTTCTGATTCCACAACAGCTGCTTTACAACTGACGAATCTCTCACGTTCCTTTCTGTTCCTAGTTGATCGTCTTAGGCGAGTGATGTTTTCGCATTGTCAGGAAGAACAAATAATTCTTCAGTTTCATTTTTCATGATTCTATGCGCTTTTCTTCAATCTTTGGTTCAGAGTCAAACCCATGAAACGATTCACTAGCATCATCGAAAACTTCATTAGGTTCATCGATTTCTTCATCATTCTGAATAGCACCTTTGCCTTTATTGGGTAACTCTCAATTCATATTAGAATTTTCTTCAAACTTCGCATCACGACTTATGATGATTTTATTGCTTTTGACATCAAGAAATCTGTATCTTTTGGTGTAGTCACAGTAACCTGTTAGCTCATTACACATAGTGCGACGTAGCTGCTTCGGATTTAACACATACGCCTTGCATCCGAGCAATTTGAAATAGTTGTTGTTCGGCTTCTTTCAGTTGCAGAGTTCACAATCCCTTGGCTTTTTAATACTGTTGAGATGGTTTTCGACTAAAACCCCAAACTCTTTAATCTTTCCCGCAGTTTCACTTATCTGCTTCAACAAGTATATTGTATTGAAGACTTTTTTGGATACCTTTTGCTGCTCATTTTACCTGCCATGCCGATATCACTTGAACCACACTCACAATCTTCTATCCCACCAATCAATTTGCTATTCACCATCTCCTTTACAGCATCCATGTCCCTATGACCCATGCATTGATTCCAGCCATGAAGACAATCCGTCTTGACGTCTTGATTGCACGTTGATTAATATTAAACCATATTTCAAAATACTACTAACTCTTTTTCTTGAAAAACATATATCTGTCTTTGTTCAGTTTGTCAACAGATGTCAGGTTATACTTTCAAGTTCTGGAACAAGTGATACCTCCTCGATGTGAATTTTTGCCACAATGACACTGTCTCTGTAACTTCTGTCTAAGTTGTTGAAACATGCCAAGACTTCTCGTGTGCTGCATTCAGCCTACCAATACTCTCTAGCGGTTTTCAAATGTTTAATACCAATCACTAATGAATTGAATCGAGAAAAAATGTTAACAGATATCTAGCTCTATCAAGTGATGTCTCCTTAAAAGGACCGCGAACATCTGAATAAACTAATTGCAAGATATCTGTACTCGTGCAGATGATGACTTGTTATAGTGGATCTTGTGGTATTTCCCCTCGATGCCTTTGAAATCAATACCATCTCAGTTCATGTGTGACAAAAACTTTCTGTTCTGAAGTGTTAAATTTAAAGACTCCGTTCGAAATCGTATTTCAAGTGACTTTCACTTTTATTGTACTAACATCTCTATCTCAAAACTAACTTTGAAATCCTTTCTTGCTGAAGGAAAGAAGATTTATGACTGAATCCGCAATATAAGTGACGCTCTTCACTTTAATTTCCTCATTATAACCAGAAACATCCAAGTCACCAGTAGCACAGATATTCAGGCTGAAATATTTAAGTTGAAATAGTTCTATTTTTAGTAGCATCAAGACTCCAAGACTCTAGTTGGAGTTTACATTTTTACTTATTTTTTATTCATTTATTTTAATTTCTTTCCTTGATTTATGTATGGTTTGGATTGTTTTACTGAAGCAGATGGATTTTTTTTATTTTGGTAAAACTTCTGGCTTTATACTTGACATTCCTAATCATATAACTCCCTTTGAAATAGACATCTCGGGCAATGCTATTGAATTCTGTAGCGCTCTTCGCTATCATATCCAACTAAATATCCTTTCGTAGTTCTTCTTCTTTTGACTTGGAATATCGACTTAGCAAATTGAACTTATGATTCGTAAGTGATTTATGCTAGGTTTCTCTCATCAGTGAAATTCACATCTGAATTCAAATTCTTAAAAGTTTTTCCATTTCTTCGATAGTATAATTTCTCGTACCACAACCGCCATTCTGCATGGACTCCTTAACATGAGACTTTTAGGCCGCAATGAAACTATATTTGAATTTCGTGAAGGTGTCCTATGGTCTTGAACTGCTAGAACGGAAAACAAGTTCCTGGAAACCTCCGGAACGCACCAAACTTTATTCAAGTCGAAGAACTTAGAAATGCCAATCACTGTTAATAATTAATTTAAATTAATAAACAGAAATATTAAAAAAAAAAGAAGTAAAAACGCTTCAATTAAATAAGAAAAGAACGAAGAATCAAAAAATACTAACAACCCAATAACAAAAAATAAAACAATACTATAAACTAAGAAGAAATATCACAATTAAATTAAATAAAACTTAATAATAAAATAAATTCTATAAATTAAAAAAAAAAATATATGCAAAGAAAATCTCGTAGGAAACTAAAAGATGAACAAATATAAACAAAATAAAAAGAAAAATCAATAAAAAAGAACAACGAAGTTGATTGGTTCTTAAAACCAACTTAATGTTAATGTTAAATTAAATTGAAATCAAATGAAATACTAAATAAATTAAAAAGAAAAATATAATGAAATTAAATAAAACTTTAGAATCAAACATAAAATTAAGGAAAAAATAGCAAAAGAAACTCATATTTCAACAAATATAAAACGAAAACATTCAAAAAGTGAAAAATTAAAAGAAAATATTAACAAATAACAATATTTGAATACAAAATAATTAAACAAGCAAAATACAATAAATAATAATTACTACAACAAAAATTAAGAAAAAAGAAAATAAAACAAAACCAATAGAAAATTAAAAAAATAAAAGAACAAAATAATACATCCAAACAAAAATAAGAAATAATATTAAAAAAAAAACAAAAAATAAGGAGTTAAATATAAAACATTTACAAGAAACCTAATATCATTTTTTTAAAAATAAGAACCAGAATNAACATTTACAAGAAACCTAATATCATTTTTTTTAAAAATAAGAACCAGAACAAATTTCCTGATCAAAAATCTAACGGTGTTTATATTTCTCATGTTCCTACTAAAAAAATTAAAAAAAAAAAGATAACTATTTCTTTTGTAAATTCACCTAAAACGTAACGTTTAGAATTCACGTAACGTTACAAGTTCATCTTCCAGCTGCGCTTATATTTTCCATGATACCTATTCCAATATACCTACAAAAATATATAAAAGCCATATTTCTTTCGTTAACACACTAAAAACATAACGTTCACGTTACGTCAGAAAAAATAGCCTATCTTCTTCATCTTTCAAAAGCAAACATACCTTAAAAACTATAAATATTATAAAAAAGGGAGATATTGCTTTTGTTAATCCGCCAGAAACGTAACGTAATAATTCACGCAACGTCACAAAAAGCCTATCTTCTTCATCTTTCAAAGGTGCCTATATTTTCCATGATTTTACGANGCCTATCTTCTTCATCTTTCAAAAGCAAACATACCTTAAAAACTATAAATATTATAAACAATATTAACTATTAAAAAACTAAACTAAACTAAATCACACAACGAGTCAAAGGTGACTCAAGGTGTAGCAGTGATATTAAGGAATGTTTGCTTCCTATGTGTTTACCAGCTGCTTTTCTACATCAGTGTTGTTAGTTTTCCCTCTTCCTCTGAATAGAGTCAGTGATGAGCTGTCTGCTATATTAACGAGTGTATTAGAGGTACCCTTTTATTTCATCAACATCGAAACGACGAGGGTGGCGTCAGGTAGTATATCCGACTCACACGAAAGAAAATTTCTTACGAAAAATTCTGACGTGTGCACTGAGGATCGAACTCAGAATCGTCAGACTGGAAGGCGAGAGGGCTAGCACCTACACCAAACAAATACCTCATATTAACTATTGCTTTTTTTAATTCCCCAAAAACGTAACGTGAGAGTAACATCACAAAAAATAGTCTGTCTTCTTCGTCTTCCAACGATGCCTATTCAAATGATTATCCTTCTCAAACTGTTTTCTTTAATTATATTAAGTTTTTAAAATTTTACATTTTTGAACTCATACATTTAACAATAATTTATAATTTTGTTTAATGAATATTCTACTCTCCAAATAAATGTGCTACACATTTTATTCATAAAAAATCATATTTAAAGATGTAGTCGACACAATAAATGTCTGTTGAGATCTGATCAAAATAACAATATGCATCGCAGAAAATTTGAATGAGTGTCGTACATATTTTATATGTACATTACATATTTTTTCTATTAACGTATTGTGCTTCTAGTTGCATGCATTAGTAAAATTTAGTATGAAATCAATAACAATTGTCTGGGTTTGAGCTCATATCTGAAAATAAGATAATGATGGTATTTGAACTATTGGTAAAATTTACTACATATATGGACAATTTATTAACTTACATTGTCTTGCTTTGAACTCATGACTGAATGAAAAACGAAAATTTCGCTTAATATTTACAACAATAAAAATAAAACTATTCCTGAGCGATACATTACCTTATCATCCTAATTCCATTCCAAAAAAATCCTCAAAGTGCACATACAAGCAAAGGTGCATTGCCCTAAGAGCCTATAAAGGGTAACACAACGTTTCCATATCAATTCTCCCTCTTTATATTTACCCATTTTATTGAATAAATGCAATTTTTCATATCGGTAATTTCAGTAATACGAAATCCCCTGATGATAAAGAATCCTTTTCAAATATATTTATCCTATATTCCAGGAAACATATGAATGCTGAGTTCAATTCGTCGGATATTAGAAATTTATATAGATTCAGGAGATTATATGTGAAAACTATTTTAGAAAGATGAGCACAAATATCCTCTCACTCTTTTTGTCTGACATTTTAAAGCCAATATAGCTTCAATTTATTAGTCTTCCTCTTTATCATCCTTGGTTGGCTAAAAACATGTGTCGTTTTTTGTCTTTTGGATGTGGTTGGTTTTATTTTATATAGGTTTTGCTTTGCTCTTGCAGTCTGGTGGAGTTCCTTGCTTCTTCCGGTCATATGCAGACTTTAAACTAGGTCAACTGGTTATTAACTTTTCTTGATTTGGTTTTGGGTGGATGGTCTTTAATTTGATCTTAATGAAATTTTGTGGTAAATAAATTACTTTACATTCAGTGAGACAGATGAATTACCAAGAGACTCTTCAATTTTCAAGTTTATAGTAATTTTATAATTTGTTTCAATTTTATTATAGGTTCTAGAAGAAAATGTTTGTTATAAATCAGTTTAAAGAAGTTGAATTTTCGTTGAAGGATAATTTAAAATTTGAAAAGATTCCAGCAAATTGGTGTTCAAACTAACACGGATGCTCTTCAAACTTCCAGGATATGTTCATTGAGATTGGAGTCTGGAATAGGCAACTTTTCATAACGTAGCGGTATAGGCAATATGAATTTCATTGGACGAAGAACATTAAGAGTAGCCTGGAACTCTTTTCAGAATTTATTTCTTTGATAAGAACCTGTTTCAATTCAAATTCAACAGAATCCAATCATAATAAATACCGTATCAATTATTAAGAAAATAAGAAAAGTATTATAGAATAGAATATTTATAAAAAAAAACTTATATCTGTAAATAAAAAGATAAAGTATATTAAAATTTAAAAAAAACAAGTCAATAAAAATGTTTAGTACTCGGAAAAAAGAATATATTAAAATATATTAAAAAAGAATATAAAATAAAAATTAAGAAGAAAAAATAAAAACTAAATTAAATCAAACAAATATTATAAAATTAAATAATAAGAGTAAATAAAAAAAAAACTAAGAACAAAAGTATCACTAAATCAAATAAAATAAAACTTTATAACAACAACACATTACATAAAATTACAAAAAAAAAAAATAGAAAATCACAAATGAAACTCAAATCAAAAAATATAAAACTTAAAATGAAAACACAAAGAATCAAACCAATGCCAACATTCAACATTAAAAAAGAATAAATACTAACAAAAATTAAGAAGAAAAGTATAAAACTTTATAATAAAACATAAAACATAGAATTAAAAAAAATTCCAAAACGAACCAATTCAATATTAAAACACAAATAACATTAAAAAAATTAAAATTTAAAATAAATAAAAAAATTAAAATAAATAAAAAAATTTACGAGAAGTGAACCACAAAATTTTAAAACATAATAAACAAAAACAGAAGTATGTTTTTACTTTTAAATTATAAGTTTTCAAAATCAAGAAAGACAATACAAAACTTTAAAAAAATGAGTTATAAATAAAATTAAAAACTTTTAATAAATTAAGATTTAATGTCTAATCTACATTTGCAAGGTCAAGCCAAGTTGTGGAGAGCCATAGCTAGTTGTAGAATACAATGAAAAACATGTTTATATAAAATCACAACGTATCTATTTATTTCCTAAATTTTCAATTTATGATATTTATTACCACAAAATTATTTAATTAATTTTTTTTTATGATCAAAAAGCCACACTTTTTTGCAAATATGCCCAAAATCCATTCCCCATATAACATTTTTGAAGAAAAATGCTGTACAATATCTTTGTCTCAGTTTTCGTCTCCAGTTGCTTCCTACGATATCGTGTTGACATCTTCATGATGTCATTTACGTATCATCCCTTAATACAATGAAAAGTCTTCAGATACTTTCTCATGACAAAAAAGCATCCCTGGTTTGTCTTCGACGACTTCATTATCGATAGAAGATATGACTTTTGAGTTGTTTAATATCTTCAATATATACTGAAATTGTAAATATCATGGAGATATCGTGGGGCAAAAAATAAAGATTCATAGGTACTTTGTTGATCAGTTCTGAACAGTAATCCTCATATTTAAGTAGGCAAGCTACTCATTGAAATATGTGAAATCCTGTCAACAATTAAAATACGTTTTATATACAAAATTTGTGAAGCACAAGCTAAACATTTACTGTGCAAATAAAATAAGTTCTTATCATTAAAATATTTAGCTCACTTATTTTGAGTGTATAATATTCATAAATAAAAATATTATTTAAATAAAATTAACTTTTTTAAAGACTAAATATATATTTTCTTAATGTGTGTTGCACACTTTAAAATATGTAACTTACACAAGGAATAATTTCTATTCATATTTAAAAATAGCAAAAATAGGTAGAAATACAATAAATTATAAATATGTACCATACACATTATATTCATTATATTGATCAGTTCTCAACACATATGTATTATGTAGACTGCATTTGAGTGTGTAATTTACTCATTGAAATATAATTTACTCTACAAAATAAGTGAAGCATGAACAGAATATGTACTTCACAAATCAAACATCTGACACACAATACAATATTAATTTTTATCATTAAAATGTGTAGCACACATACTTCCAGTAAATGTGACATATCCATCAATTGGGGTCTAATTTTTTAACTCTTAATATTCAAAGTTGGTTTTAAAAGATTGATTAAATTATTAAAACATTAGAATCTTACATAATTATACATTTTTCGTAGGTCATATTTTAATAGCATAATATTTTTGTTTAAAATTGTTTAGATTTGAATTATTTTTTAAATAATTGTAATAATAAAATTAAGTAGTTAGTTGGTGTGGCTGTTTGCACACTTGATCCTCAGTACACATGTCAAATATTTTGTTTAACTTGAAATGGTTTCAAAATTTTAAAATGCAGTAGAGCTTGAAAAACTTTTTCAAAAACAATGAATATTTAAAGCTTATATAAAATAATAAAATAGGTACTAAACGCATTCAAAAACACAGAATATCTACACTACGCATTTTCAATGTTCTGTTATGAACATATTCCTAATGTAAAACTCATTTACATATTTTGATTGATAAATATTCTACACTCAAAAAAAAAGTTTTAAAAAGTTGTAATTGCCTTAAAATTATAGTTTTAAAAACAGTTTTGACTTTTTAATGTTTTTTTAGTTTT
>JXPG01049610.1:0-10948 GCA_001015175.1 Megaselia abdita | reverse complement strand
ACACTCAAGCATTTCCTATTGGCTGTTCAATTTCATCTCTTAGTGTTTCAAATTCCAAATCCTGTGCAAAACGCAGTTACGATTTTTCAACTCGTAGATAATCAGAATCAGTTTTAAAGCCTATTAGACCGGTCTTTACAGAAATGTTGACTAATAATTTTATAAAAGTGTAAATAATAGTTGTGTAGAAAAATATGTTTTTGTGATAAATTTGCTTAGAATAAAAAAAAAACTAAATTAAAAGTGTTAGTGTTTGTATAACTGAGAAGTTTGTATGTATAAACTTATTGAAAAATGACTATCCAAGTAGTGAAAGTTCGAACCAGAAAAGGCTCGAAAAACCGCAATTTCTTGAACNTAGAAAAATATGTTTTTGTGATAAATTTGCTTAGAATAAAAAAAAAACTAAATTAAAAGTGTTAGTGTTTGTATAACTGAGAAGTTTGTATGTATAAACTTATTGAAAAATGACTATCCAAGTAGTGAAAGTTCGAACCAGAAAAGGCTCGAAAAACCGCAATTTCTTGAACCTTACAATTCACATTCCCAAAAATATTAACGAAAAGACGAACACTAAGGAAAAACACAATGAAAATGATCAAAATGCTAATATCAATAAAATAAGTGAAAAAAAACCAAATTAATACAAAATTTAATAAAATATTTTTTTAAAAGAATTTACATATGTGACAAAACTATCTATAAGAGACAAATTAAAGTAGATTATTCCTTAGCTATAGAATAATAAAGAATGAAATGAATTTCAAGCTTAACTAATATATTCAAGCAAATATAGTAACAGTTCAGGACATATCAATTATGGTACCAAAAATATTAAAAGAAAGAGACTGAATATATAAAGTTTAAAATAGAGCTAGATTTAGAAAAAAAACTATGTATATTTTACCTAGTGTTTGTAAAATATACATAGTTCTAAGCGTATCAAGACTTATGAAATAGTTTTGATAAGTGACAACAAAACGCCAGGACGACCTGTGAGATGATGCTGAAATTTTGTTTGAAATCTTTTGAAATAATTATACTCAAAAAATTGTATTTATTGTGAGCAAATATTTTTTTGATATAATTAGTATAAAGATATATTAAATATGGGTCTGAAAAATGAAGATGATTATAGGCTCTACGTCACATAAATATAATATTATATTTATATTCTCTTGAATTTTTGTGAATTATTTAAAATTTCAAATAAGTATTTTTTTTTGCTTATATGAATATTTTTGTGTATATTCCCATAGACAATATAAACAAAAATATATGGAATATGGATATGGAAAATATAACAAATTTGTTCAAGAATAATATAATAAGTATTTTGCATACCTTTTATACATAGTCCTTTAAACTTTAATATAAAAAATATTGTAAATTTTAGAAAAAAAGAAGTCACGCATTTCCGGTGAGTCAGTTAAAACATCTGCAGCACTTACAACAGTTTAAAATTTACGAACAAATCAATTAAAAAGAAAGTTGAATTTCAAGACAAAAACTACATATAAAAATTATAAACAGTACCAGGCGAACAGAATTCTGAAAAAGAAAACATTCAAATTTTGCCGCGCCAAGTAAACATTTTAAATGTCTCAAGAGGCTCCTAAAGTATCCTAGTTAAAACGGTGGAGGCTGGAAACTTGCTAAGATCAAATTGGCTGGAATTGTGCGAGAAAATATTGACAATCATAGTTCTTCTGGAGTCTATCTTTTTCTTTTGTTTCGGCAAAACTGTCTGGTTGGTGGGAAATTTTGAATTATTTCTTTCTCTGATTTCTGATTGCCTGTTACACTTTGTTATAGTTTTAGAGATTTTTTAATGGACCTTTTATTTTACTTTACGATTATTACGGTTTTTTTTAATACACTTATGCACTCGCTTTGTCCTTCGGTCTGTCCGTCCGTCTGCCTTAAACCTTTCGCAACGAAAATTTGAAGGTGTAAACATTGTCCGATATTAACATGTGATGCCCATTTGAAAGGTCTATCTGATTACTACATATTATCTAACAGAATTTCTATTCGTCGGCACCAGATGGCGCTAGTGCTCAAATTCTGGAAGCTTCCATTTTAAGTATTTTTAAATTTTAGTTAAGAAAATCTTATCCGATTTTCAAGTTTGATACCGCGTTTTAAAGGTACTGATAGGACCCTCAAACCCCCATCATTACTTTTTGGAATTTCTGAATGGCGTGGCGCAAAGAGGTACCCTAAGAGTAAATATTTCTTTTTACCATCGACTACGTCTAATTCATTTTTATCGGCTCTTATACTATTCTTAAAAATGCATGCGCATTTTTATTGCATTTCTACACCGTATGTCTTGTTTTTCCATCCACTGATACCAGTAAAAAGTAGAACGTCATGGAAAAAAGTTGTCCATCCGTTGGATAAACAAAAACATAATAACAGATCATTGCAAACACAAAAACATTCTATTGAAAAGTTTTTACTACGATGTATATAATTTCAAGTGAATTTAAATAAAATAGTTTTATTAAAAAAAAAATAATAAATAAAGTATAAAATTAAGAGTAAGTTTATAGTTAAATATATATTATTGTTAATAAGGCAAAATTTCCTATGAATTTTTTGTTGTGTTTTTATTTTTAAACTTAAGTTGGAATTTCCGAATGACTAATCCGAGATGGAAGAAACAGAAGGAATCATAATCAAATCAATTAAAGAGATGCTGTTTCGTCTCCTGTTAATTGTGATTGTTTATTTATTGATTATTGTTATATACCAAATATATCTTTTACTAAAGAGAAATGACTTACTAACCTTTTTCTTTATAACAATTTTAAATATATGTTGGCAAATTGTGATGTATATTGAACATAATTAGTTTGTCGATTTGTCAAAGGAAACAAAAACTTTGCAATTCTAAGAATGATTTTACACAAATATTTTAATAATTCAATAAAAACTAAAATAACGTAGTTAATCATAATTTGAGTCTTTTTGACATAAAACTGGGATTTCAAAGAGGTTCAGTAATAACTAATAGTCAAGACACATTTCTAATAGTAACTGAGAATTATACTTAGACCTAAATTATGAACAAGAACTTATAGTTTATAATTTAATTAATTAATTTAGAAAAAAAATATTTAAGGCCTGTAATTTCAAATTGTTTCAGGTTCTCCTAGTTTAGCTTAAACAGCTTTCGAGATATTCAAGTTTGAAGTCGAACAAATCCAAAAATAGAAAATTATGATTAACTACGAAATGAATAACTATATTGATTAAAATTAGTTTAACAATTCTATAAAATGAATGTATATTTTTAATTAATNAATTTCAAATTGTTTCAGGTTCTCCTAGTTTAGCTTAAACAGCTTTCGAGATATTAAAGTTTGAAGTCGAACAAATCCAAAAATAGAAAATTATGATTAACTACGAAATGAATAACTATATTGATTAAAATTAGTTTAACAATTCTATAAAATGAATGTATATTTTTAATTAATAGATAATGTTATTTTCTTTTTTAATGTACGCTGGTGTTTAAATGTTAATTATTCTTTTAAAACAAACAAAAAAAGACAGATGAATTTCTTATTAAATGTATATTTTATAACATTTTGAATAGATGAAACAGACCACATATATATTAGGAATATTAACTTTGTAAATATTCGGATACTACTTTTATCTATTGCTACCAGACCAGACATTTTTTAAAATATTTAAAGTTCCTATACAAAAAAAACTATACTATAATATTAAACTATATATAAATTTTAAGCTTGTCAAAGGTAATGATCGAAAAATAGAATACATATCATTGTAATAATAGCAATTTTCAAACTATAAAATATTTATTTAACCATATCATCTTTTGCCTACCAGAACAAAATAGAAGCTCATATAGAAATATTTGAAGACATTAAAATAAAGATATTATTAATTAACATAATTTTTTAAAACCTTAGAGAAATTAAAAAAAAAAGAATAANAATAATAGCAATTTTCAAACTATAAAATATTTATTTAACCATATCATCTTTTGCCTACCAGAACAAAATAGAAGCTCATATAGAAATATTTGAAGACATTAAAATAAAGATATTATTAATTAACATAATTTTTTAAAACCTTAGAGAAATTTAAAAAAAAAGAATAATATAATATAATATTAACTTAAATACTTTTTTTTAAGTATTTCATTATTAGTATAAAAATTAATTATATAAAAACCATATATTTTGGAAAAGTTATCATTCATGTAGATATTGTATTTTCCATGTCACTTATATAAAATAATGTGTCATGAAGAGTTTTTTTTTAATAAAGATTTATAATCTCAAAGTATAGATGGAAATAAAACTGTAAAAGTTCAGATAATATTTTAACCTTTCACTCATCTATATACGCGTTTATAGGGATGTTTCGCTTACTGAGTAAACTGTACAATCAATTGCATAGGAAATTGACTTTTTCATCTAACTACGTTTTCTATCTAGCTTTGTGGGCAGATAGATAGATGATGAAGAGTAGAGTAGAAATACGAATTTGCCTTCCAGGATTTCCTTTATTTGATTTGCATAGTACTTGGATTTCATTAGATCAAAATAAACGTTGCTAATTCGCTTTATATGTCGTTTGAAGCAATGAGTAGTTTTGATCTGGAATTGAATCACCTAAAATGCTGTGGAAGTTCAATAATTTAAGCAAATTAAATTTCTATCATTGTCTATAATATAAACTAAAAAATGCAACTAGTTTCTAATTTTAAAAATTATTTTCTTTGGTGTACTTTTTATCTTTACGAACATCCCAAGTCGAATGAGGATAATTATAATAGATGTAGATTCGTCATTTTTCTTCTTCCAATATGACGGAAAGCAGGAGGAAACAACTGATCGCGGTTCTCGTCTCGTACAAAGAGGAATGCTGAAAGAGACTCTTCAAATTTCCTTTTTAATAATACTTTTCTTCTAGAACGTCTTTAAATTGATAAGATTAAATAAAAAGTTACAAATTAAAAAGTTTACTTTAAAAAGATTCTTTTTTATTCAAAATTAGTTTTTTGTACAAATCGCAAAGGGGTAAACTTTAGTGATTTTTTCTGCCGAAAATAGACTTCTTTAGATTACCTTTTCATTTAGAAATAACACGTTTTTTTTAATAAATTAAATTAAGAAGTTTCCAATAAAAAAGGAACAAATTTAAATTTTTAACCTTCTTGTTTTTTTAATTTTAAACTTAGTTGATAAACAGGTTTTATCGCCGATTCTTAAGTTTGATAAGACGTGTTAAAAGTATTGACATCGAGCGTCAATAAGTCTTAAATATCAGGTTTGTTAAAGTGTATCTGCGATTAAAACAATTAAATATATGAAAGAACTATTCACAAATTGTACTCAAAATATTGATACCGTATTACAACAGTCGAATAAGAATCATACTTTTGAAAATATCCATAAAGTTAAATGATAGTGACTACAAAATTACAAACTAAATAACGACAAGTTAACCGGAATTCAACTAAATTATGAATTTCCTTTGACAGGATGGAAGCTATTGAGGTTGAAAACGAAGAGTTAATAATTAACAATGAAGCAAATTGTTAAAGGAAAAGTCTATATCCTTCCAACAATCAAATATACCGTGATTGAAAAATAATATGAATCGCGTCCTGAGAAAAACTAGGACAAAAAAATATTCAAACAATCCATACTGATCTCATATCACTTTTTTTTCCATTCATTCAGCTTGTAAAATTCCAACATTCAACATTGCTTTAATTGTTGGTATTTTGTTAACATATTCTGGATTTCATTTCGTGATAGATATCCTCAGGATATCATCGCTAAAAAATATGTTATGGGTATAAATCCGAATTGAATGAATACCAATATGAAAAACATGCTGTGATACAAAACAAGTAATCCATATTATTATTATATTGCCCCATATTTTAGAAGGAATTTAATTCATACTGAATGATCTGGATTTCATTTCGTGATATATATCCTCAGGTNGAAAAACTAGGACAAAAAAATATTCAAACAATCCATACTGATCTCATATCACTTTTTTTTCCATTCATTCAGCTTGTAAAATTCCAACATTCAACATTGCTTTAATTGTTGGTATTTTGTTAACATATTCTGGATTTCATTTCGTGATAGATATCCTCAGGATATCATCGCTAAAAAATATGTTATGGGTATAAATCCGAATTGAATGAATACCAATATGAAAAACATGCTGTGATACAAAACAAGTAATCCATATTATTATTATATTGCCCCATATTTTAGAAGGAATTTAATTCATACTGAATGATGGAAGGATATCAAATGTTGAAATAAAATAAACGTAAACGGTCCACACCAACAGTCTATGAAGAGATATACTATGTTATAGACAACATTTCAATAAAGGATAATTTGTGTAGGTAGTTCTGAATATGAAAGAATATTGAATTTAAATTATTTTTCCAATTTAATTGAGTTTCAGAGTAAGGAAAGCTCAAATCAACAAGAAAACTATTTTCTTTTTAACCACAAATATTTCGACAACAGTTGTTTATTTGAAAAACAAGGTTAACATTCTGTTTGGTTCCGACTACCAATAAAAATGAGGGACATGACATCGTACTTATAATAAGACAATATATTTGTTTGGGTAAGATCAATATTATTAAACCATAATTGAACAATTTGTCCTTATTTATACCTGTGGCTTTTACAATAAAAACGTTATTCAATTAAATCAAAATTAAGCATTCACCACATTAAACAAGATATTAGAAACGTACTCAACGTCTTCACTATAGCAACAAAACAGTCCTATAACACACATTAACAGACCAAATCGGTGACTTTTGTGGTTTATTTTCTAAATAATTTTGTTAATTGAAGACAAACTCATTGAGACATATTAACTTACTTGATGCATGTAATTAATTGCTAATTTGTGGCAGTAAAGTAAAACCATATAATCATTGTTCTATTCATCACCCTTGCACTTCTATTATTTGGTTATATGTTAAGGATTTTATAGACCTGTTGACAATTATTAAATTGTGAATGATGAGATCGCAATTTATGATATCCTTTGTGTAAAAACCAATATGGATAAATATACAGATATACGAAAATACTCATCTGATGAACCCACTCACTCTTGTAGCCTATTTAAGTTACCAATGTAATACATGAAGGATAATAAATCACAGCACAATGGTACTCATTGGTAAACTTAACAAAGTCTTTAAAATAGCAGACAGCTGACTCTGACTCTATTAGGAGGAAAAGTTTTAGTCATTTTTTGTATGCACTTTACACAACTACAAGAACATTAAAGTACCTGATTCTAACATGGGACATGTAAAATAAAATAAGGTACCCCAAGGCAAATTATGATCTGTTTCCCTTTTCACCTTTGTCATATCCACAAAACCATCTCACTAATTTCCCATGCATAAAGTGGCAACATCCCCATACAAAATTCAGGCGGCAAAAAATGTATAATGACATAGCCAACAATCCTTGTAGTTACTATAGTCGCACATTCCATATACACTCTGATGACAACAATTCGGTTTGATGACTTCACCCCACCCTACTCTGCAGTGATATAAATAGGAAATTAGTTTGATGGTTCTGTTGCGATGTTGACTTGGCAAAAGTGTGAAGAGAATTATCAATAACAATTACACTTGTGGTTATTTATTTGAGTATTGATTTCGTCCACTTCTAATAAAACGTCTACAAGTAACAGGTTTCACGATGCTTCGGGTAGAGGAGAGGAGAAGAAGCAAAATCACGACGTTCCTACAGAAACGAGGACAAAACAGTGGAGGTTTTAAATCCAGTGGTTCCACGAACAAGAACGACGACAGGGTAAGATTTATAGAACAGATGCCTCTAAAGAACTCCTGAAACAGAATCTTAAGGTTGTGATCGTAAATAAAAACGAGACCGACCTACGTATCAGCCCAGATAATATTACAGCATTGTTGAAAGGGCATTCTGAAATGTCCCATTGAGTGGATAAAGAGTCATCCTTCACGTAGTTAACCCATCTTCAATTCCCAGAAGCGCTTCAGAGGATACATGGTTGCGATTCTCAAGGCTCGGTGGACCTCCTTGGATTGGAAACAATTTAAAATAATATCGAACTGTAAGATTAAATAAAATCATTGGACGTTGCATTCAGAGCTTCTCGTAAGATTATCAGAACCTTGAAACGTAGCTATCCTTACTAAAATAAGGATGGCAACTGGAGTGCCTACAAAAGTCTGGTAAACGACTATATTAAGGTTATAAATAAGGCTAAAGCCAAGAATTGGATACAATTCTGGGACATTCTACGCATCTTAAATTATCCGACGGTAGATGGGCCCAATCAAGTGAAGAAACCGCATTGGTATTTAGTTTTGACTCACTTTCCAGGTTGTACAGATTCTAATGAATCAATCAATAACATGCAGGCCATGGGTATTAATGACTCTTCATTACTCCGAATAAGGTAATATGGTCAATACTATTTTGAACCTTTTAAATCACCAGGTGTGAATGGTATATATTCCCAAAAATGATGCAGGTTACAGCGGATTTCATTGCCCCACTTCTTACAATTATTTTTAAGAGATGTATTACTCATAATATTATTCCAGCTAGATGGAAGCAAGTGAAGGTCTAATCTAAAGTAGGAAGGACACTCCAAAGCCAAGGACTATATAGACCAATAAGTCTATCCTCATTCGTTCTTCTACTACTGGAGCGGATTTTAGACGACACCTAAGGAGTCACTTCAGAGAGGATATTATTTCTGGCAGTATAAAGGGAAAATCGACGGAAACAGCTCTACATGAGAGCACTCTCAATTTACGTTGGCAGCCTTCTTAGGTATAGAGGGGGCTTTTAACGTTACCAGAGATGCTATTGTACGAGCGTTAGTGAAGACTGTTGTTGGTAGTTCAGTTTGTAACTGAATATAAGCCATGCTGAGTACCAGAGTCATCAATTCTGACATTGGAGGAGGTTCTCTGGTTAGGTAAGCAGTCCCTCGTCTGTCCCGCACTGGTAAGGCTTACACGTTGTAACGTAACAAACATTTACACACGTTACAAACTAATTTTAAGTTAATTTTGAAACAAAAAAATATATGAAGACACAGGTTGTAAAACACGCTAACAGCTTAGCTATTTAGACATATAAGAAATGAATTAAAAAGGAAAATAAGATAGGTTTACATTTAGATTCGTAAAATTCTTAGCTTAACATGTTACAATTATCAACTAGTCGTATATTAGAAATTAGAATTAGACACCAAAAATCTGATATTGGAAATAAATAGGATTACTTTCAGTAAGTGCTTGTGTTTTATTTTCACGGCCTGTCCGATAAAAATCTCCTTGGTCCGTCCTTAGACAGCTTACTTGCCAATGATTTCCGTCTTTCTTTATTTTTTACTCAGATTCTCTGACCATACCCGTTCATCCTTGTCTTTATTCCCTTCAATCCGAAAGGATTCGTCTTCGAAGGCGAGTAACGAACTCTAACGAAGACTTTGTAAATCCTTGACGGAACAAGAACTGACAGGGACCAAAAAGGACTAGATCCCAAATCTCCGACACTTCGTTTTAACCTATTGCGCCTTTTATAAGCAAAGAGCTTTCTCTCACATTGCATTAGTGCGACTAAGTACTTTTGTATTGCATTACAAACATTAAATTATAGTTTCACTGAAATGAATGACAACTATGTAGAATGTAGATATTTATTTCAACCCTTAACTCTACTTGTTGTGAATACGCTATGGTGAAATTTGGAATTTCGTTCGGAAATATCGTTCAAAAAAATGCGGAATGAATTCCTTGTATAAACCAACAAAGCACATTTATGTACATTGGATTGGTTGGGGATGAAAGGCATGGTTTTATGACATAATATGCTATATAAATATAAAAGCATTTGGGAATTTTACATGTGGTTAGCCAATAAGAAGAGCATATCTAAATAAATAAATATAAAAATTAGTTTGTGGGTGTGTATGTATTACGAAAAGAGAGGAAAAAACTGACTAAATAGAAGAGAAGTGCTTACTTCTCCAACTATTTGATTCCACTAGTATATGAAGAAATTCGGAAATATGTTAGGAAGCATAAGAGAGGCTTTCACAATTCTCCTCACAATATTTATTCCTATAAGGAATATCAGTTTAAAACTAAAATTATAGAAGAAATTGTAACATTAATGAGATGATTCTTGTAGATCATACTTTACTTTTTTTACTTTTCCAGCGATGAAAACTGGATTAGTGGATTCGTCGTGGTCGATGTAAGCACTTGCCATCCTTTGCTCTATTATCGACTCTTCCTTACCCTCATCTATTATCAGACCTCCCTTGGTGGTGTCGACCCGCACATCATCAGTGCAGAAGGTCACTTTGTGATAAGGGCCAAAAGACTTCCCTTGTCGATCGGAAAGGTCATCAGGGACCTCTCCTAACAATCTTACCGACCATGAGAAGCTTCCAAGTACTCATCGTAACATCCGCGTTTTGACAGTCATCTCGCCGAACTCCTTGTTATATGGACATGGTGTCGATTTCATAGATAGATAGATTTCATTATAAAACTGTAAATATGTGCATAATGTTATATTTCATGTTTTCAGTATATAACAAAAAAATTTACTAAAAGTGTTATATCCTTTTTGTTAAAATCAATATCGATAAATTTACAGATATAAAAGTACACATTCAACCCTTTCCTTTTGTAACCTATTTAAGTTATCAATGCCGACAGTTATCCTTGCAACAAGTGTATATTAAAGAGCTTGTGGGTGAAAAATCACGACCATCAATGATATTTTGTGGTCCAACTATATACACCTGCATTATAATTTTCCTATGCATAGAGTGACAACATTCCAGTAAAAAATTCTCAAGCAAAAAAATGTATCATGACATA
>JXPG01049572.1:0-10867 GCA_001015175.1 Megaselia abdita | reverse complement strand
GATAACACCTATATACAAAAAAGGAGACAAACAAAATTGTTGCATCAGAAATTCAATCGATGAAAACTTACTTTCAAAAATTTCACCATATGTGTCGGGACATCTTCTATCTTCACAAAAACTTAAGGTGACAGAAAAACCATTCATATACCCAAAGAATTTTGAAGTTCAATTTCACTTGTTCTTGACTTAAGTCCTCCTCAGCATCAGATTCTTCATATGGTTCTGACTCATTGCTAAACATGTTTCAATTGTGTCTAAAATGTTATTGTTAAATTTCTTTCTTTTAATATTCCCAAAGAATTCTAGAAGTATGGTAGTTCCGAAGGTATATACAATTTTACAATATCAGTCAAAAGTTTAATGTATCAGTTTGTTATAACTCAAAATTTATAATACTTTTTAATATCACCCTAACTCCCCAATGATAATTAAAAACAAAAAACAAATATTCCAGATGGCGGAGATTGCAAAGCGTTCCAAAGATGCCAAGTCTGATTGGTGGAGACGAATGCTCCAACAGCCAAAGCCCACATACTGGTTGATAGTTTCAAGAGAAAGTGGAAACTTAGAAATATATTCCATGCCCGACTTAAAGCTGATGTATTTGATTAACAATGTTGGTGTTGGAAACTCTGTATTAACAGATTCTATGGAGTTTGTGCCATTAGCTGTGAACAACCAGGAAAACAGTAAACTTGGTATTGTGACGAATTGCATGCCTCAAGCAAACTGCCCGCTCGCTTTAGAAATTGCTGTTTTCGGCTTAGGCTACCAAGGAAATAGACCAATTCTTTTATTGAGGACGAAGCACGAAGTACTGATTTACCAAGCTTTCCGTTACGTAAAGGGCAACCTCAAACTTAGGTTCAAAAAATTAAATGTCTTGAATATTCTGGATTCGTCAAACCGAATGGAACACGAGGACCTAGACATGTATGATCCTTACCAAATGCAAGAACAATACGTCAATAAGATCAGATATTTCAGTGAGTATTTTTTGTCTTAAGCATATTTCAAATCTTAACATAAAATCCTTTAAACAGATAACGTGGGAGGTACCAATGGTGTTATTGTTTGTGGCTCAACACCGCACTTTTTGTTTCTATCGCCAAAGGGGGAGTTGAGAGTTCACAGGACCTATGGATATACTCTTATGAAAAGTTTTGCTCCCTTCAACAATATCAACTGTCCCCATGGTTTTCTATACTTTGACAATTCCCGAGAACTGAAAATTTCAGTCTTACCCAACTATCTTTCTTATGACGCTCCATGGCCAGTTCGCAAAGTACCTCTTCGATGTAGTCCTAGACAAATTGTGTACAATCGAGAAAACCGAGTTTATTGTGTTGTAACACAGACCGAAGTTGTCAGCAACAAGTATTTCAAATTTAACGGTGAAGACAAAGAATTATGCGAAGAAAATAAGGGAGAACGTTTTATGTATCCAACAGTCTCGAATTTCAGTGTGGTCTTAGTTTCACCCAACACTTGGGAAATTGTTCCCGAATGTTCAATTGACTTGGACGAATGGGAACATGTAACTGCTTTCAAGATTGTGAGCTTGGCTTATGAAGGAACGAGATCTGGACTTAAGGAGTACTTGTGTGTCG
This sequence comes from Megaselia abdita, assembly GCA_001015175.1. NCBI lineage: Eukaryota > Metazoa > Arthropoda > Insecta > Diptera > Phoridae > Megaselia > Megaselia abdita. Next base: position 9,254 of record JXPG01049572.1, on the reverse strand, counting down.
GAACAAATTACAACTACAGCGAAGACATCACTTCTAGAGGAAGGGTGAGTTTTTTTGTTTTATATATATATTTTTTTTAAATGCGTATTTAATGTATGTCTTTTTGTATACCGTTTTCATTCGATTGTTAAAAACACATTAGAACTTAAGTTAATAATACTCATTTCAAATTAATTGGAAAGAACTTTTGAGATGTTGAAAAGTTCACCAGATATTATATCGCCTTGTCGGATTATCTTATTGCCGATTCTTATTTATTTTGAAAAACGGTGCTTTTCATCGCATCAGGAACNTGTTAAAAACACATTAGAACTTAAGTTAATAATACTCATTTCAAATTAATTGGAAAGAACTTTTGAGATGTTGAAAAGTTCACCAGATATTATATCGCCTTGTCGGATTATCTTATTGCCGATTCTTATTTATTTTGAAAAACGGTGCTTTTCATCGCATCAGGAACTTGGTTCCAGTGGTTTTCGAAGGACATATACACAATCAAATGTTTTACTTAGGGGGTATTTGTTTTTTGCGTTTTTCGACTTTTTGATAACTTCGGTGTTGGNTTTTTGCGTTTTTCGACTTTTTGATAACTTCGATGTGCCNCGGATTATCTTATTGCCGATTCTTATTTATTTTGAAAAACGGTGCTTTTCATCGCATCAGGAACTTGGTTCCAGTGGTTTTCGAAGGACATATACACAATCAAATGTTTTACTTAGGGGGTATTTGTTTTTTGCGTTTTTCGACTTTTTGATAACTTCGGTGTTGGTTTGGTCGTAGCTCATTTTCTAGCTCTGAACTTTTTCCTGGTAAAGAGGTGATCAAAGCCTATTTTGCTTCTCAATATTAGCACCCCATTTTTAGTTGGTGTCATGTCTTTTGTCTTCCACAAATTATTTGTATCAGTTGTTTTATTTTTTTTTTAGTCCAAACGGGTTTTTCATTTTCAACATCCGGGGATCATGCACTTAGTAAAGAATGTCATTATAGAAAGTCGGATGGAACTCTTATGTTCATTTATAGGTTTTTTATCAAGGACTACTTACTCAACTAATATCATTTTTATATTGGTTGTTTAGTTTAGTTGAGAAAGGTAAAACACGTAGACCTCATCTTGTCCTTGACGCTAGTCATAAATCTTTTGATATTAAGAACCACAATTATCCACATCATTTAGGTTCGCTTAGTACAGTTACGAGCAAATACCCAGGCCTTACTTCTCACCATGCTGTCAATAACGACCACAATACCTATGCCTACGATAACCGCAATATGCTCCTACCACATCCATATCTTGATTGAGCTCCAGCGCGAAATAAAAAATGAACTAGAAGTTTGGTGAACTTTTGCAAAAATAATCCTCCAAGAAAACATATTACTAAGTAATTTGCATAAAGGTGAGCGATCATTCAGGCTGAAAGTCCAACTTTCCATTAGAGGCGACTAAACTGGTAGACGAACGTGATGCACTCAGGAACTAGAATCCATCAGATCCTGACATCAAAAATCTCAATGATCAAGTAAGCTCCACAGACATCTGTGGAAAACCATCAACCTTACAAAAGCAAGACAGTAAAGACTACTATAAGATCAATAGCTTTAGGTCTATATGGAATCGCTCCCATCATGCTCAAACATCTTGGGTCACTAGCGACCTTACGAGCCTGCTCAACCTGTCGATGAAGACATTGATGACATGTCCAAAGCTCATCCTTGTCTAGTCACCTCAAGAGATGGTAGCCAACTTACTTCAGGGACCCCAGACCAAACAAGACGTGGACTACCAAACCAAATCTATCGAAAGGTGAAGCAGGGAATACCACAAGGAGGAGTACTATCTACTCTTCAACCTTTACCATAGAGGCATCCTCCAACTAACCACCACCAGGAATAGAGTTGATCTCCTACGCAGACGACTTTACCATTCTGACAACAGGAAGAATATACCTGAGATGGTACAAGATCTCAACAGCTACCTTCAAGTCACCTGTCTCAAAGAACAACACGACGGAAATCATCAATCACAAAATACAAAGATTGTATCAATCATCTCCTTCCAAGGAGATTAAACAGAGGAAATAAAATCCTCCACTCCACAATAGTGATTGAGACTGTTGACGGCTACCATGTCAACAGAGTACTAAGAGCATGACCACCGAAGATAAGCCCCGAAGAAAAAACCCTCCCACGTTCTTCCCTCTCTAAACTTTGATTGCAGAGCTACCACGCAAAAATAGATAAGGCTATACCCAACATCTGTCTGGACTGCAGACGTGGCCCACTTGTTCAATTGTGAGAAACATCCAACAAATCTCAAGCTTATAGCAGTATATATTGGGTTTTAATCCAGAAGAAGAAGAAAACTGAATGATGTATAAAATTGAAGGTTTACGCTGCAAACAACAACACCGTCCCCATAATCATTGAACTCCAAAGGTCCGATAAGATGAAAGCTCCAAGAAGAACATACACCGACTTTTCTAATGCTGATTGGGTTGAATTTAGCAGGCAAATTGAAATTTCATTTGACAAAATTCATCTTCAGAACAAACAAACATTTATAAAACAGGAAGAATGATAAAGAAACTCCTACTCCCAACATTCACTGAGCACTTGAGCACAATAACAGTATTTTTCAATGTCTTGGATGTTGGAAGATGATTTGAAGAATAAACAGTCCCTATATTTTTTGATGGCTGATTTCCTGATTTGAAGCGAGTTGTCTGGTGAGATCAGGGTTCGGATGAGGTGGTAACATTTTAGACAGTGTGTTCTTTGATACTCCTTATGTTGGCTACGTAAGGAGGCATTTTATGCTCTCATCGATATTGCTCAGAAGTATACCATGGTTGACCATGTCTAATGCCTTAGACAAGTCAATCGCAATGTTCTCTCATGTGGCATTCATTCCCTGTTGAATTTGGTGGTGTATTCTTTGCAGCGTTGTCTCTGTTATTCGTTGATTTGAGGAGTTTGGAAACGGTAACAAAAGCGTTATAGGCCTTTATGAACTTCCTTGATCCTTGGCCTTCCTAGTGTTATTAGTTGAATGATTCGTCCCACCTTCACTACGTTCGAGTTGACAAGTGTCTTCATGGACAGGTCTAGTACGCTTGTTAGGTAAGACATCGCTATGGAACCCAGGTGTTTCATCATGATAGGAGCTATGTTGTCTGGACCTAGGGCTTTAGATAATCTTATTGATTTTAGAGCATTTCCTTTGCCTCTTCAATATTGAGAATTTATGTGTCCGAATTGTCTTGTTTTTCGATACGTCTTTTGTTTTGGTTCTTGGTTGAGGGTTGCGGAGTAAACTGATTACTGTTTTCTTGTTGGTTTGCCACAGGATATCAGATTTCTGGTTGAAGTTGCATTTTTAAAAATATCCATTTATCTCTGAAATGGGTGTTGATTATAAACTTTAATACGATCACTGAACTCTCAGATGCGTGGATCTGATTTGTTCCTTTTTGTTCATATCTTTCGTCTGTAAGCTTTTCTGCCTTGGAGAGAAAATTCGGGCCTGCCGGGATGTTCCTTTTTGCTGCTTTATCCGTTCTCTTGTATGTACGTTCGTTGGTGGTAAAACGAGCTACGTTTTGAAACCTAATGATCGGGATATGATCCGATCATATTGCTGTAAATTTATTCTACATTGTCTGGTGAGCTTCTTGTGTCACTTGAGATCCGAGTGGGAGTAGGGTCGCTTAGCACACCAAAATACGAGTCGATCTAAGCTTAATATTTAGTGGCACAACTTTGGATGTTTGGATCCTTGGCAGAATACGCTGGATCAATACCAACACGGCTTCATAACACTCTGATGGGTTCAATCAGAAACAACCTCCTGCAGAACCATCCTAGTATCCATCGACCTTTCCAAACATTCGACACGATCGACCACTAAATCTTCTCAAAGACATTCTAGAGACAACGATTCCAAACAAATACAAAAGACGGATTTCCAACTCTCTTAGAGGCAGACAATCATTAGTAGAGCTTCGAAACTGCAAGTCGAAATACAGAAAGCTGAAGCAATGAGTACCTCAAGAGGTAGTTTTATCTCCTCTTCAACATCTTCGTGACTAAACTTTCCATTTCTCCTAAAGGTATCGATCTTATCTCATATGCAAATGATTTCCGGAGAAAACATCCCTCAAATTTGTCATCCATCAACATTTATCTCTCTGAGCGAAACTACTGGTTCAATGACAGTAAACTTCAATTGTCCACACCAAAGTCCATCGCCTCTTTATTTCCTGGACTCAAGAACTTGGCCCTGGAATTCGACATTAATGTATTCAATGCTCGAGTGAAAATGCTTGGTGTTACATTAGATCAAACGCTCATTCGGCTAACGTTGCGAACAGAGTAAACGCCAGGAACAAAGTGTTGAAATCAGTTGCTGGAAGTGATTGAGGTAGTGATAAAGAAGACCTTTGACAACCTATAAACCCATCGGAAAATCAGTCAGATGAATTTTTCTGGATCGAATTTTAACGGTTTCTTTATTAATGATTTGCAGGTGGTGTGTGTCCATTTGTTGCATGTGACAAAACCCTGTGATCTAACCTTGTTGTTGTTTATACACACAATTTTATATCCTATGCATATGTTCTTATGTCTGAAAACAACACATCCACGTTTGGCTGAAACAACACCATCTAAAATTGTCTACTTTTCAAAATATCTGCAATACTTTCCACAACCTAGATGAAGAAAGTCACCACCACTTCATTGAAAACCTGAAACACATGGTTCTCCATAAAAACCACCAGATATATCTAAAGAAGAAAAAAAACTTCCCAAGAGTGCTCGTACGACTTTTACTCAGCTGGGATCAGAGTTTAATTTTTTTGATATGCCTACCTTTTTTCTAGTATTTCTTAATAATGTTTATAAAGATATCAAAAAAACGAAAGTGCTTAGCACGTTATTTTCTAAAATTTTATAAAAAAACCCTAAAAAATAATTTTAAAACTTTCTATTTACTCACAGATCCTTATTTATGATGTAGTTGAAGTCGTTCCTGAACCAGGAAAACCTTTAACAAAATTCAAATTGAAAGAAATCTACAAAAAGGAGCAAAAAGGTCCTGTTTCAGCTATCACAGATACTCTTGGATTCCTAGTGACTTCTGTTGGTCAGAAAGTCTACATTTGGCAATTGAAGGATGGAGACTTGATTGGAGTCGCTTTCATAGATACAAATATTTATGTTCATCAAATGATTTCTGTGAAATCTTTGATTGTAATTGCGGACGTTTACAAATCTATAAGTATTTTGAGGTTCCAAGAAGAATATCGAACTTTGTCATTGGTGTCTAGAGATTTCCAACCGCTTGAAGTTTATGATGTGGAATTTGTCGTGGATAACTCGAATTTAGGCTTCATGGTCACAGATGGAGAGAAAAATTTCATAACATACATGTATCAACCGGAATCTAGGGAATCACTAGGTGGACAGAAACTAATCCGGAAAGCGGATTATCACCTTGGTCAACGAGTTAATTGTATGTTTAGAGTACAATGCCATCAGAAGAATGGTCAATATCAATTCCCTTTCAACTATGACAATAAACATTTAATAATTTTTGGTAAGTTTTGGACTTTTTTTTCAAACGAAATAATTATTTTCTTTTTTCTCAAATTCACAGCTACTTTGGATGGTGGTCTGGGTTACTGTTTGCCCCTTCCTGAGAAAACCTATCGAAGACTGTTCATGTTGCAAAACGTGTTAATTACTCACAATGAACATTTGTGTGGTCTGAATCCTAAAGATTACAGAACAATAAAAAGTACGAGGAAGACATCATTGAATCCATCTAGGTCTATTGTTGATGGAGACTTGATTTATTCGTATTTAATGTTGACACACGCAGAGAAGCAAGAGGTGGCTAAGAAAATCGGAACAAAAATGGAAGAGATCTATGCGGACTTATTGGAAATCGATCGAGTGTCTACTGTTTTTTAAGTTCCATTTTTTCTAATCATTAAAATATTTTTAATTATTTTTTTTTTAATCTTTGGGTATTTTTTTATTTTTGGGTGATTTGTTTTAGGAATAAATGGTAATTACAATTAGTTCAGTCAAACTGAGTTTCAACAGGTTTTTGTGGTTATCTAAAAAAGAAAATAAACAAACATTTAATTCAAATATTTTGTTCATACTAATTTTTTTAAATATTTTAAAAATCTAATTCCTGTAATAGTTTTTAAAATTTAGTTTAAAACAAATGTTTTTCTCAAATTTATTTGTTGGTAATCTTCAAAGTTATTAAATCGTAAGAACTAAAGATTAAGCTGAACTAAAATTAAAAAAAAACTATAAACAAAAATTAACCAAAAAATACAAATTCTTAAAAATGAATTCGAAAACAAACACAATTTGTTAACGCTATTCAGCATTTTTTTCAAGATCATATTTGATAATTTTTTGAATTCTAAAATAATTTTGCAAAATTCATTTAAAAAAAAATATGTAAAGTAACAAAATAATGCAAAGCAGAATACATTACTCAATCATATTTTGTTATATAAGATTTTTTCTATTTGCTTTAAGGCCTATTTTTTATATCGAGAAAAAGTTAAAATTTAATGATGAAATTCGAAGGCATTGTTGAATTGAACATTTTTTTATGTTAAGTTACTCTACTCATTTACCTCTTTATTCAGTGAACTTATATTGTCAAGCGGCCTAGGTCAATTTTTTTCGCTTCAATAATTTCCAATATATATTTTCGTGTAACTCTAAATCTTATTTTGCGTTTCTATGCTTAAATTATTTCATTTTTTATCAATGTTAATTATAAATCTAATACAAGAAACTCAAACCAAAAAATTCTCATAAAATATTTTTTAAGATGTTAAACAAAAATATATGTTTCTAATTTTAACGATAATATTGTTTTAGCTACGAAAGCCATAGCTTAGTTGTGGGTGATTTTCACTCGTGGCTTTTCTGGAAGGCGTCTTATAATAAAATAAATAATTAATTTCTCGATCAATTTTAAAACACAAAATGTATACGAAATAAAATTTTAAAAATCCCTTAGTTGTATTACAAAAAAAGCTCCGATTGACTAACTGGCGTACATGATCGCCCATTTTGAGTTTTTTAACTTTTTTGAATGACTTGTTATGGTTTTTAGCACTTAAATGTTGAGAAAATATTTTAAAATTAGTTAATTAATGATTTGAAATAAATATTTAAAACCAGTTTATTGATTTGAAAGAGTTTGAAAATTTAATTTTTGTATAAAGTTGAAAAATCTTAATATCTAAAAATATCAATATATAGAGGATTCTGAAAATATATTCAGAATTGAAATAGTAAATTCAAACAAATTTCTTATACTGTATATAACTTACAATATTTGTACAGTTGAGTCTGCAGAAACTTCAGTGATAAAAATAACCATAANTACAGTTGAGTCTGCAGAAACTTCAGTGATAACAGTTAACAATGGTAAATGAATATTGAGAAGAGTTTGGAAATGTTCTCAGAATCCATTTTTGAAATGCATATGGGTAAAGTTGTGACCGCATAAGAAATTCATTACTGTATAGATTATTAAGAAAAACAACGAAACACTTAGTTCTGCAAAAAAAAAACACATTAAAAGGATTAACATTAAAAAGAAACTAAAAAAAATTAAGACAAAAAACATTTAAAAAATAAATCATAAAAAAACAAAAAATAAAACGAAAATTTAAAAAAAATCAAGTAAGAAGATAATAAAGAATCAAACAAATAAAAATTATTAACAACAAATAAAAATTAACTCAAAGAAATACTAAGAACAAAAATATCACACATTTAATGAAAACAACGAAGAATCAAACCAATTCACAAAATTAAAGATTACGAATAAAATAACATTCTATATTATAAAAATCAGTTTTGCATGTTTCTGGGTTTGTTCCTTATACAAATCTACAGGGATTATTCGGTTTTCACCAAATTTGCAGTATACACTGAACATATACACAGGTCGTAGGCTATTTTTCGTGACGTTACGTAGCGGCTTACGTAACGTTTTGAGCATAAACGTAAGGTAAGGTCAGAAATTTAGTTTACAAACCGAATCCTTCAGCTTTAGCAAAACAAAAAATATCGCCAACATGAAAAAATAACATAAAAATTAAATAACTTAAATTTCCATTATCCAAAAAAATACGCTAAAAAAATAATAAACAAAACAATGTTAATATTCAAATTACTTTATCAAAACAAAAAAAAAACCATCAAGAAAAAAGAAAAATCAAAAAGAAATAAATACAAATATTTTCCCATAATTGAAAAAAAAAAAACATTCTTCAAAACAACAAATACATTAAAGAATTAAAAAAAAATAACCATATAAAAATCTAAAAACAATAAATGCAANAATTCATTACTGTATAGATTATTAAGAAAAACAACGAAACACTTAGTTCTGCAAAAAAAAAACACATTAAAAGGATTAACATTAAAAAGAAACTAAAAAAAATTAAGACAAAAAACATTTAAAAAATAAATCATAAAAAAACAAAAAATAAAACGAAAATTTAAAAAAAATCAAGTAAGAAGATAATAAAGAATCAAACAAATAAAAATTATTAACAACAAATAAAAATTAACTCAAAGAAATACTAAGAACAAAAATATCACACATTTAATGAAAACAACGAAGAATCAAACCAATTCACAAAATTAAAGATTACGAATAAAATAACANTAAAAAAAAATATATATAAATTGGAAGATCAATTAGTGTATTAGTGTATATGAATTAAATTCATAAAGATAGTTATAACAATACATGAAACAAAAGTAAATGAATGGATTGATACTCTTAACAATTTCGTCACAAAATTAAATAAATATGTGGTTGCAAATTTTCGAATTATTAAATGATTTTAGCAAATTTTGTATGAATTAACTTCGGAANCCTTATACAAATCTACAGGGATTATTCGGTTTTCACCAAATTTGCAGTATACACTGAACATATACACAGGTCGTAGGCTATTTTTCGTGACGTTACGTAGCGGCTTACGTAACGTTTTGAGCATAAACGTAAGGTAAGGTCAGAAATTTAGTTTACAAACCGAATCCTTCAGCTTTAGCAAAACAAAAAATATCGCCAACATGAAAANCAACATGAAAAAATAACATAAAAATTAAATAACTTAAATTTCCATTATCCAAAAAAATACGCTAAAAAAATAATAAACAAAACAATGTTAATATTCAAATTACTTTATCAAAAC
>JXPG01049540.1:397-16961 GCA_001015175.1 Megaselia abdita | reverse complement strand
AATTTTTTGAAAACATCAAAACAAAAGTCAGTTTCGAAATTTAGCTCGAGGACCAAACAACTTTTAGAAAAAAGATCTGAACTGAAGCAAAAACTCCCTCTAACATCTGCGGAACAAACAGAGCTTAGAACACTAAGAAAAACCATTGTAAAATCACAAAACGAAGATATTGAAAAGTATAATAACAGAAAAGTTACAGACATTTTAAAAACATCAAAAAGTGTAACCAAAGATAAAACAATGGTTAATGTCGATAAACACTGGATCCTCTCACTAAACAAAAATAACTCTGAAGCTACAAAAAGAATGGATATCAACGAAATAGCAGTTCAATTTTTTTAATTCAACAGAAAATCCAGATTCGTTTAATATACCAGAAACGTTCGAACACGAACCAGATTTTTTAGTAGCTGAGGTGGAAAAGGCTATTAAAGATTTGAGCAATGAAAAAAGCGGAAGTAATGATAATATTGAAGCTGAGCTTTTAAAATTTGGATCTCCTGTAATAATTGGCTCTCAGAACTATTTAATGAAGTCCTCAAAACAACAAAAATTCCAAATCAGTAGAAGACTTCAATCATTATTCTACTTCACAAAAAAGGAGATAAGAGAAATATACAAAACTATAGACCGATCAGCCTTATTTCATCTCCTTACCATCAACCAACTAATTTAAAAAAAACTGTGAGTATAAAATACCAGTCTACTTTGCGTTTATGGACTTCACAAACGCGTTCTGTTCTGTCCTATCTGTTTTAATATACCATCTGTTACAGGGTGATCCACTATCAACAGCTTTATTCTCGGCAGTTCTGGAGGGAATTTTTAGAAAAATTAATTGGGAGTATAAAGATATAAAAGTACAAGGAAAAAATGACACGATTTGCTGATGACATAGTTTTGATTTACAATCGATGTTGAACGATTTGAGTCAAGAATGTTTAAGAGTCGGACTCGAAATGAATCGCAGCAAAACAAAACTGATGACAAATGCAACTCCAGTACCAATACAAAATCAATCTGAAAGTCTTGAATACGTAGATTTTATATATCTTGGCCAATTAGTATCGTTCAAGGACTGATCAAAAAAAGAAAACTCCAGAAGAAACGCATGGAATCAATTTTGGAATCATCTATTTCGATTAAGATTACCGATGCAACTGAAAAAGGAACTATTTGATTAATCAATAATTTCAGTCTTGAATTATTCTTCACAAACCAGAAGCAATAACCAACAAGAAATCAATTCCATCAGAGTCTGCCAGAGAGCTATGGAAAGATCACTATTAAATGTACGCAGAACAGACAGGATTAGACATGATGAAATCAGAAGAAGGATCAATTTCTCAGATGCAGTGACTATGTCAAAACAACTGAAATGGGATTGGGCAGGGCATGTCTTCAGGCTGCAAGATGACAGATGGACAAGTTTGATTACTGATTGGATTTCTATGGGCAGCAATCGACATGTTGGTAGTCAAATGAAAAGGTGGAGAGACGAACTGAAATCTTATAAAATAAACTACAGACAGATTGCACATGAAATAATTAGAAGGAACTTAGGGAAGGTTTTTAAATGGAATTTATATTAATCATTTATTTAAGGGGAGGCTTTTTCGCTTTTATTTAAAGAAACAGTACTAATAATTTATTTAAATATTACATAGATTTAAGAATTTGTTGTATGTTATTATGCGATAAATAAAGCTTTTAATAATAATAACAATACATAGAAGTGATAACTTTAATGATAAGTTCCCGAATATGAATTGGACCTTAATTGAAGCCTTAAAAAATTTAATTTTGAATCAAGCTTTGGAGCTTAAATATATAAAATGCCTATAAAACAATATAATTGATGTACAGTGAGATCCCCTATAAATTCTAAACAACTAGGACGTATAGTTTAACTTATTCTTGATTGAATTAATAAAAAAAAACTCACCTCTTTAAAACACGGGTTAGGATTTCGAATTTGTTCCAGCATTGCCCATCTCACGCATGCTTGGTAAATGTTACTATTGTATTCGCGCGAAGAGTGGGTTCCACTTGGTGTTCCTCTGCTTCTTTCAAATCCAGGCTCGTTAAAGTATGGTTCTGGCACCAAAATTAACGATTGAATTGATACTAATACTTGTAGAAAACTAGATGTTTGTGCGTTCCATTTTTCCTCCGGTCTACCATGCCATGTATTTAATACAGATAAGCAGACTTTACCATCATTATATAAATTGGGATTGAATCTAACAGAATGACGACCCGTTGTCTCTAGATTAATTTGCATAGGAGAGCTTGGGTAATCAGGTGGGAAAAATACATCAAATTCGAAGCAGCCGTTGGCGTACGGAGTATCTGCTGGTCCAGTAATCAAAACCTGTGGAATATAGTGTTGTCAGATTTTTAATCATAAAGCAGTCCAAATAAAATTACCTTCATTATATCCAGACGGTCGGTGTCGCATCTAACAAACACAGAGCTACTATAAGACAATGGCAAACTCGTTGACAACGTCACAGCTTCTTGTGCTAACCGTTTTACCCTCGATGGATGGTAGCGATCACCTGCCAATTTTACACTACCCTCATAATGATGAGATATTGCAAACTTATAAGGTGTGGTTGATGATTCCACAATCATTTCAAAAGTATCAAATTGAAGTTTTTTCATAACTTCCATGTAACGTTCCTCGATGGTTTTAACTAGAGGTTTTTCCACAGATTTACTACAACCTTCTCCAGCGTCATCACCGTCCTTACAATCTATGTCAAATTTAGTTGCTTTTTGTACAAGTACAGCAGTCTCTTGTATATCAGGTATCAATAAAGCTAAGCCCTCGTCGTCACCGTCATCCAAATTTACAGTCACCTTTTGAGTTTGACCTTTGATATTGGATTTCTTGTTCACTCTGAAAATACACGGAAAATGGAAATGGAATTTGAAAAACATAATTACTTACTTTAAACGTTTTGCATATGTGTCAACACAATGTTTCATGTTAGTCAATAGTTCAGAGATGGGGGGTGACTGGTCGGATCCTTTGGGTGTAAGAAGTGGGATTAACTGGTGTGATGTTGAAATTGATCGCAGTAATTGAAGGATAGCTCGGTAGAGTGGAATGTGCCTTGTTATATCCAGCACAGAGTCGTTTCTAAGGTATGAACTTAGGGCTGGTATTAAGCAAGACTTTTGTAACAAATCGAACACAGATCCTGGTAATTCCCCATTGGAGTCTTTAGTTTTGTTTGACTCATTACAATCCATGATTTCTTGGTCTTGTTCCATTGCAGGTGATATATCTTCGTATGGATTTATATAACTAGACAACACTTGGAGAAGAACGGTGACATGTTCTTCTTCGCTTTTTTGTTTCAATAGAGCCTGCTCTACATTCCAAGACTGCTGAATAGAACCTGTTCCGAAGCCCGTACCTTTGGCCCAGTACATATGACTTTTGTCATCCGATGATATTTGACTGTTTTCCCCTGATCCCGATTTAGCACCACTCGTACCTTCTGTAGGCTCAGCTACTTGGAAGTTGTTTGATTGATGTGTGAATACTCCCAAACAATTTAGTACTAAATGTAGAGCACCAACTTCAATGACCATCTTTCTCAACATAATTCCATCATCGGTTGTCAAAGGGGAACTATCTAAAAGTTGACGGAACACCTCAAATGGCAACGTAGGTAGAGACGGTGCTATAGCTAGACTGTAAATATCATCTGTAAAAAAATTGAATTAAAATTTAGCAAAGGCTGAAAATATTAAAAATAGACGGTATTTTAACTTTTTAGATTAGATTGCTTCCCGTTGAGTAAAAAATATTTCAAAATTTTGTGTTCACAAAGATTGGTGAAAGCAACATGTATTAAATAAAAAAAAAAGAGTTTTTCGATCTTTTGTGTTTCAAAAAACCATAAAATTTAAATTATATAATAGAAGGAAATTAATAATTGATCTACTTACTGCCTTCGCCATCTCCAGTTACTCCCAAAACCAGCCGTAACAAACATTGAGCTCGCATTTTATCTCTTAGAAGTACATCAGAATATGCAGGCAATTTTAAAAATAATCCAAATGCTGCCAAAGAATGTTGAGGCACGGACGTTATACTTTGAGGCTTCGAAATTGGTTCGATGAGGGTATCTTCGAGGTCTTCGTAAATTTCATCTGTTGGCTCTACTTTGACCCAGTCATTAGAAGGTGGACTCTTTTCCTTTTCAGATTGATTCATTGGCTGATTCACAGTATTATCTAGATATACTTTTGGAAGATAGTGTGCTAACAAAGACAGACCTCCTCGGCTAGAGAAGATTTGAAGAGGTGATGGTAAAGGATTCATATTGGCAGCACGCTTTTGCGGATTCGTTGATGTCTGAGAAGTAGTCGGGAACGATTTCTTATGTACCTGTAAACACATAGAATGTCACTGTATATTATTGCAAAGATTTTATGTAAAACTAAGTTAACAAATATATTATATATCCGTTTTTGCAAAAATCAAACGCGTTTTGATATATTTTAAAACATTGTCTTACATTTGTTATCATAAATTGCTTAAAAATCATATTTACCAGTTCTAAGTTAAGACAAGGTGTTGAAAGTTGTTTGGGATCCTCTCCTAAAGCTGATAGAATTTGTGCTATGGTTGAATCACTAGTCAACACTAAATTAGCTTGGTCTGCAGTAACTAGTCTTAAGGAATGTTTGGCGTTTGTTTGGAAAACGGTTGGGGTTAAAGAAACAACTTCTGATGGAAACAAATACATTTTATTTGAAGGGTTGGTTTCGTTATTAGTTTATTTAAAACACTTACTTGTAACCCTAGGAAGGCAGGATGAACTGCCGTCTTTCATTGCCGCAGCTTGATTAGCAACGTCTTTAGTTCTTTTATCTTTAGCGGTTACTCCCGCAGCTACACTCAAGAACTCCATTCCTTTTCCAGACATATCCAACTTTACTTCCATATTGCTGGGATCTCTAAATTTTATCAACGATTTCGTTTGCTTCACAATATTGCTGTCATTTTCTTGTGGTTCTGTAAAATAATCCATTTTAACACGTTTTCCAAATGTCTCTAAAATATACTATTAATTATAAAAGTTAAGGCCTACTTTCGCTACTTTTTTTGCAACTTCGAACTAATATTTAGGCTATCAAATGTATTATTATGATTACTATAAACTTTACTCTATTTTTTGTAAAAGACATTTTTGGCGATTTCACAATAATTGCAGTATTATACCGTTCTAATTTATTTTTCAAATAGTTGAAAATCAATAACATTGTTTGTACCGGACAGACATATATATACATACATATATATATAGCAAGAAATGTGTAAAACACATAAATTTTCAATCTAAAAATAATATTAACATTTAATAAGAGTTCCCTAGCTTTAAAACATCACAGCTACTGACATATAAAGAGAATCTTAAAAATGACATTAGATAACGAGAATTCATAAAAATTAATTGTTATCTCAATAAAAGTCAAACATTTTGTTTTGAAAATCTTACCTAAGCAGTTTTGAATAATTTCTTGGCATTTAGTTTGCGTACTTAAGAAAAAGAGTAGATGATTCTTATTGACACGCTTCGACGGATGCTTGTTAATGGCTATCAAAGCACTATTATTCTTTTCCAAAGGTATTTTGCTTTCTATTGACACCAGTATCTTCTCACTTTCTAGGAAAAGTTGTAATACCATCCTCCGAGTGAATCCTGATATAATCGGTCGGTTTTCATTGTTATTTATAATATGTTCAGGTTTTCTGATAACATCGATTAGAATAATGGTAAGAATATCCTGATTCTTTGGATGACAAGCAGTAACTTTGGTAAAGAATTTTATAGTAGCCCTCTCTAATTCTATAAAAACTTGTTCCTCTTCACATAGTGCGTTGCCTTCAACGACTGGACGATAATTGCAAAGCAAAGTTAGAAGTGGCTTCCAAAATATCGAACCCTGGTATGAGCCAAGCCAATCCCGTATGTAACCTTCTCCCGAGCACTCAGCAAAGAAATCCAAGATCATTGGGATCTTCTTAATATTTACGTGTGATTTCTCGAAATATCCTTTGTCTGAGTCAGTAAGTTGCATATCATTCTTTTGGTTCTCTGGTAGATAGCTTAAACAGAATTCATTAACAGTTTGCGCCAGAACTTTTGGTATTTCATATGATACCAAAAGACACATGACTTCCGAAGATTGTGATATGGTAGCAATTGTGGACAAGGTACTTGGATTTAATAGTAGATTGCTGACAATATCATTAGAGTGGAGGAAGTTGACATTTAGCTTATTTAAAACTTTGGTAAAATTTTCTGGAGCTATTGAACACAATGAACATAGAAGGGAGCAAAAAGCATTTCTCAGCGGGTTCCCAACTTCTTTAATTCTTAGTACTAAGTTTAGACAAATGTCAAAAATATCATCAGTTAATAGTTTTGGAAGGTCACTTTTTAAAGTGGAGCCTTGCACGGTGTTAACTTTCCACAAAATCGACGCAATGCACTTTACAAACCCAACCTGGGGATTAAGTGTATTTATTTGAGTAGCACATGTTGCGCACAAACCGTTCACCCAATCTCTAAGAGCTTCCATGCGTTCCAAGCTGTGTTCATCAGTTTTAGTGCATAATTCGAACAGTAAATCACAAACCGGCTCATTTGTAAGACTATACATTTGAGGAGTTGTACTGCGAAGTAAGTTCTTGATGAGGAACAAACTCATTTCTTTACTATGCTCTCCCAATTTTAAAAGAACAACTTCTAATATTTGTAGTGCAGAATTGGGAATAATTGGCACAACATTCATTAAAGAACAACATCCCTCAATAAACTGAGGATATTCTGCTGCTATTTTCAAAACTTCTTTGTACAAAGAAGAGTCAGGCAGTACCGATGAAACAGTTAGGCATCTAGCTAAAATTCTAATCCACCCGATACTAGTTTTTGTAATAGAATCTGTATCTTCAATTTTTAGATTCATATCATTTGTATTTGTTGATGAGAAGATAGTTTGTCCTAAGATTGATATCTGTGTCAATCCAATGCTTCCATTATCTTTCGGCCGATACAGTCTCAACATAAGGCTTGTAGCTATTTCGGGCTCTGCAAGTTTAAGCCGAATACATGTCATTCCAGTAGTGGATAATGTTTGCCCGAAAGGAATCGAACCCAAGCTGTAGTCTCGAGAAATTTCCAATGCCACTGCCGATGGACAAGTAGCAAGTGTTGATATATGTGGTTGGATTTGTACTTCCTTTAATAAAATTGCACTGGGAAGGGTTATAACTAATTCCACCCATGATTCGTTAGGATAGAACATATAACTCCAAGCTGGCGTGCGAGCTCTTCTTTGTGATGCTATGGGAGCCTGTATGAGAACATCAGCTGGTTGCGCTGTTGTATTCTCGGAACTGATAGTACAAAATGGAGCAAAGTTTATCAATCCGTCTTGAGTCTTTTGGATTTGAGATGATGTAGATGTTTTCTTCGAAGCATATGTTGCACTTGTTGAAGATGTTGAAGTTACAAGATTATTCAGTTTCAATTGAGAATACTTTGTCATATGCTGCATTATTAATGATATCTGAGAGAAGTTATTTGAATGTATAATGTAATATTAATAAAACATAATCATATTATTGTTTAAATATATACTTACTAAACCAGGTTGAAGATTAACAATAACTTTGTTGGATTTCACTATATTTTGGCATAGAATATGAATTCCTCCCATTTTTGTAAAAATCTTAACGGCACCCGGAACCTCTAAAACTTTTAAAACATACCAGAGGAAAGGTTCCGAGATCTGCAATTTTGGCATGACATTCCTCGATGAAATATCTGAAAATTATAATGTGTCCCAATTTCGAACAAAATTTTGTACAAAATATACTTACTGCTTTCTAAATACATGAAGAGTGGTTCCACTATCAAATTTTGATCTGATCCTCTATCCGTCAAAGTTAATAGAAGAGAATAGAGAGCATCTGGTACAGTCTCTGAATCACAGTTCAAACTGTGGTCGGGGCTTGTGTTCATTCCACTTATGGGAATAGATGAACTAGTGCAGTTCGAAAGAGAAGCCAATAATCTATTCATTGTTGTTGGTTGAAGCAATACTGGGAAAAATCAAAATTGTTAGCAAAGAGTGAATATGAAGAATGTTGTCTATTTTTTATAATCAAAAAGTTATTTTGACATCATAAACATACCAGAATCAGCTATACATTTTGGTTTGTTATATTCCTTGATTCCTTGTTCCATTTTAATCTCATCGGTCTGACTGCTGCTAGACATGAAATCATCGCACACAATTTTATCATCTGAAACTTTAGAAACTTCGGTTCTTGCCAAAGATACCGATAATGTTAGTAGGCTGATAAGAATTGCATTGTCTGAAACTGGATGAGTTTGTTTTGAGTTATCACTCCCTAAAACAGTGGCAAAAAGACTACCAAAAGAATTGCTTCCTCCATTTGTATCGCAAGCTCTTTGACACTTAACCTTATCAGCATTCACAATGTTGTTGTAAGTTAAATTAGCTGGAAAATTTAATAAAACGGTTGTATTTTGAGCTTGAAATCAAAGATCAAAAATACTTACCAACGTTCTCAATCAATTTCAAGGCCACATTCAAATCATTCTTATCGAATTGAATTCGGTTGAGCTCATCAATCAAGTCCAGTTGGGCATCTAATGGGCCCTGTTGATTGGCAATCGCTCCAACAATTGGTTGTGTTAACTGAAGGACAATGTTTAATGTGATCTCCTTCATTTTTCTCTGAGTGTTTATACATGTATCAGAGTAACTACTTCCCATCTGCAAGTTCATTAAAAGAATGTGGAGATGTTTCGATATTGTCGGCCCAGCACACCTATTCGTCAACATATTGGATCCCATTCCATAACCAGAAAAGAAGCGCAACAACATCTTCTCGAAATTTTCATCGTTAATAATGTTCTCAATTTTTGGTATGTCTTCAATTGGGGCTCCATTTGCCAACTTATCTAAATAAGTGTTACATGCCAATATTAAACATTCAAAACTTAAGCACCAAGTCCTTGATTTAATATCACAATGCCAAGCAAGTGCTGATAAAAGTCCTTTGATAGCGTTAGCTCCTATTTCTATTTTCGGTATGTCCATTCGAGAGAAAAATCTCGAATGATAAGATCTCTCCGACAATTCGCTGTTCAAACTTAACCACAACTGAAGAACATTTTCTAAATGAATCCAGGAGTTTTGAATATTTAAATCCATGAGAATACAATCAAAAACATTCTTGAACATATCATATGTTGAAATTCCTGAGTTGTACTCAGAACTGGACCAATAATTTGTTAGGCTATCAGACCAGTTGGAAAGTTCGGGTGTTGCGTTGATGTGTTCGTTGGTTGGAATTTGTGGAAGTGATGAATACATATCTAGCGAAGGAGACATTGTCAATCGACAAATATTGATCTCAGTATTTGTGTTTAGACCGATTTCTAAGCGGCTGTCCATAGCACTTGATACGCTTTTGCAAAAGTAGTTTAGGCTGTTTTTGTTTAGTGTTACGGCTGTGTTATTGGCATCTTTCTTTGGTTTACATCTACTTAGAATTTCTATCTCTGCTGCTATCTCATCCATCTCAGTATCTTCGCATTCAATCAATGAAGGTAAGTGAGTGTATTTTTGGCCTGCTTTAATTAGAAATGATTGTTTATAAATAATAAATGCTATGTTAGAGAATATAGCATATACAAAGCGTAAACAAAAAATAGTTTTAATATCAACAAAAAACAAGATAACTTTCTGGTTAAATTGTGATTGTGGATATTTTTAAATTTGAATAGAAAATTAATGAACATGTCTTAGATTTCTTTTTTTAAATTAAGTTTATAGCAGATTATAATAAAAAAAATATATTTAAAATTTAAGCCGCCATTTAAACCATTTTTATATTATAGAAATCGAAAATGGGCCTGTGGTATCTCTCTTACTAATAAAGCATATTATATTATATAAAAATATCTGTTTAATTACTTTTTTTTGTTCAAAGTGTGATGTAAAAGATACTTACAACTATTGAATGTTGTTAATGAAGACTGTTGTTGCTGAATATCATCTGTTTCCATCGTTTCATGAACCTTGCAATCAATGTTCTCCGATGAATGATCACCAGAATCTTTGTAATTCTTATCAGCATCTAAAAGATCTTCCAACAAACAAGTAATGGCATGGATAGCCCAAGGTTGTTGTTGATCGTTCCACACAGCTAATCGAATCAACTGCTCTAATTGCGAGGATGTAATAATTTTACTCAACTGTACGGAGGGTCTACAAGCGGACACCAATCTAGCTATAACTTTACAAGTTAACAAGAATTGATCCATATTGCATGAGAAATCCATTTCCAACAATAAGGAAATAAGACCTCGAATCACAGTCAACAATTTGGTCAGCTTTATGGATTTCAAGCTTTTGTCAAAGGTGTTTTCCTGTTCATTTATATTTGAGTTGTTAGTGTTTCCTGTATTACTGCTACTTCCAATTGATGAAGTGTTTCGAAGATCTTTGTTGATTTTATGTGGAATAACCTTTCCAATTTTAGTTTTAGACTTGCCTCCCGAAGACGTGATTTCCATGAAAATTTCTGGTAATTCACTTTGCATCATATAAATTTTCTTGCTCCAATCTGTGTAGGGTTGAATCGAGTTGTATTTATTTTGTTGAATTATCCTTTTCTTAAAGTTTCTATAAGTCTTACAAGCACTGCTTATGTTTTGGGTTCTAGTCTTTGTAAGATCAGATTCACACGACATAAAGTCCCAACGATTAGAAGCTGAGAAGAAAAGCAAATAATTCTAAAAATTAAATTTCGCACTGACTAACACTTACATTTATCTTTTTTGTCGGTGCTGTCATCCAAGCAAACCGACAGAAACAATAAAAGCCAAGTAATCAACTGTAAGTCTGATTTATTCCATAACTCTGGGTTATTTTCAATGTTTGCGTTGCGGGAGGTTCCTTCTCCACTATTAGATTGATTATAATTGTATTGGTTGTTGAATTTTGGTGAAATAGGTACTAACAACTTTGTCAAAGTTTTCAAAATAGAATCTATAACAACTGAACGACATGTTCCCATTGCTATGCTCCTACGTCCCATGTAAGTCAAAAGGAAAAACACCCTATTCATAATATAAAAAAAGATATAGTAATTTTGTTATTAACTTTTTTATGAAATTCACCTGTCTTGGGCAAAGATTTGATTATTTTGTGATGAGAACAATTTACAGAATATTTCAGCTAAGAAATCACCCCACCAACTCTGAAAACAGCACATTCTAACAAGAAGTGAACATGTTGCTAATTGGATGTGAGCATCACCAGATACCACCATGGTTTTGAAAAGAATATTTGCAGTTGATATGTTGAAAGATTGATGAAGGCTGAATATGTTCTGTAAAATATTGTTTTAAGTGGAATTTCTTAAGAACACATTTTATAATTAACCTTTAGTCCAAATTCTATTGAAAAATGGAGCAATATTTCTACTAAGCTTTGACTGAAAACATGAAGTTTATCTCTAGGCAAGTTTTTGATGTCGCTATTTATTTCCAGGTGCGGCTCTATACTCAAATATCTTTCCAGTCTTGAAATAACATTTCTTATCACATTTAGTTGGTGCTGTAGAAGAATGCATTCCTATAAAACAAAACAAAAAAAAAAACATTTTAATAATAATAATAACACATAATGACAATTTCTGTCATCCGTTGCAAATTTCCTTCTCAGTCAGGTTACTTTAAGCAATGAATACAAAAAAAATATGACTTACTCGAATTACATAATTCAATTACCTATCAGATATGAGTTATCTGAAAATCATATAATGTTGGAGAGACTAAATTTGTACAAATGTAGGTGTACGTACACAGAAGTTCGATTTGTAGACAACTTCAAATTCTCCCTGATGTTAATTTGGTTATATAATTGTTATATAAACATATAACGAACTTTTTGGGAATAGAGTTTGCCTAGCAAGTTTAGATTTTCATGTTTTGTAAAATTTATTAAATTGTTTCGACTTTTCCAAATAAAGAATTAATTTGTGTTCGAAGATGTTTGTTCTTACATAAAAAGACTTCAGAATATAACAATTATTATACATACAAAGCATGGGGGTATCTCTTCCGCAAAGTGATTTCAATACTGCTTTTTTTGCTTGGGAGGGTATATGGTTTTTTAAACTCGAGAGACGGAGTCACAAGGAGAAAATGGGCTACTCAGTTCGGATTTGTCAAATCATTAGCGAATGATAAAAGGGCTTGGTCAATGGAGCGAAGTCAAAACTCGTACTTTTCACTCTACTTAAAAAATCATTTTGTTGTTATCTTTAAAAATATTAAATAAAATTTATCAATATCAAAGACAAGAATATAATATAATTTGCATCTTAGTGTTTACATTTATAAAATTATAAATACTGTGTTTTTTTTAGTTGGAATTACAATAATCAACCGGTTTCAAAATAATCTCCAAATTTTCATTCATTTTTTAAAAAGTTTATAGCAAGTTTTTTATGACAAAAAATTACATACAAAAAGTAAGAATTTATATGCTTATTTCATTTAAAATTAAAAAAAAACAACTTACCTCAAACACAGTAACAATTTTGGTATTGCTTGAGGAACCTTCCTCATCCCTGTTTATGAAAGCTTGCATGTGAGCAACATTGGACATTTCGCTGCTGAGAACTGGATTTAATAGTTCAATTAGTTTTGTGCTCGCCAAACTGTATCTACAATGAACATCTTCATATAGAGACTTTAATGGTTTGATTTGATTAGTAACGTCTGATTGTGAATGCTTAAAATGATCTAACACTGAAAATCCGAAAAAAATATGAAATAATAAAAAAACATTGTTTTAATATAACTTACAAGGATCGCCATAACATTCTGTATCTAAGATTACAGTATGGCCATAAAATGATCCGATAGGAATTTTACACTTTGTAGCTGACATTCCATACCTTCCGATGATTGTTATTTTCATGAACCTGCAGATCGGTGGAGGCTGAAGGTCACTCAAAATTAATGTCTTTGTTCCAATATCAGTTGATGTAACTAGACGAACACTGTCGATTTCTTCATTAATACACCAGACATCAATGTACATTGAAGCTAATTCATCACAAGAAGGAATCACAAGATCAGTCAAAAGAATAGGGGAACCAAAATCTAATACCACAAAACGTCTAGCACCAGAATTAATTCGTTCTATCAATACCATTTGCTTTGGAGGTGGAGTTAAAAGCTTCTGCCACGAAATATTTGATTTTTCTAAATCATTCTTGTGACGTTGAATGTATTGTTGGAGCACTACGTCAGACATTGAAGAGTTTCCAGTCATATTTATTGAACTGGGACCTGGTGGAATATTAGCATAATGTGATGTAGATGCCGGAGTAGATTTGATATTGTCATTACCGCCGCCACTGCAGCCAGCATTACTGGGTGGGATGACGATTCCTGGCATTGGAAGTGAGATCAAATCGGGGATTTCACTGAAAATTTCATTACAACCATGAATAAGTTCAGAAATTGCTTTAAGTTTTGGTGAATTCTTATACTTAATAAATTTCTCGGATGATGAAGAATGCGCTAATGGAGAATTGTTCAAAAAGGTCAAGTTATTATGATCTAGAGGAAATAATTAAAATCAATATATTTCTTTGCAATAGTTTTTAAAAATTATTTACCACTGATTTTATTGTGGTATTTGAAGCCGCCTATACTTTTACCATTTTTTTTCTTTAGGAAATAGTTAGCAGCTGGACATGCTATTTTATTGGCTATGAGATTTTTAACGTTGTTCATCATGTCTTCGCTTATCTGAAAATTTTATACAAGCATTTAAAAAAATAAAATATTACACGAGCTGCTGTATCTTAAAATCTATATCTATAACATTTTACAATGCGAGATTGTGCTTTTTTTGTTTTTGAAGAATAAAAATATAACCTTTAAAAATAACCAATTTAAAATTATTTTTAAAACAAATTATACAGTAGTACAGGTATTACAAGTAAGGAAGTTAGTAGAAGCTGAAGAATTAGTAATATATATACTTTATATCAGTCATATCATTTGGGTTTGTCCTCCTCCGTGGACTTAATATTAGAGCTAAAAGAGGCCTTCTTATTATTAAAATTGCTAAAATAATATAAATCAAGAACTCGGTATTCATGTTTGATCACCATTATATAATTTAGCTTTGAATTCCTGATTAAATAACCTAGCTTTGAATCAAGTAAAAATGAAGCAATATGCTTCTCTAGCATATGTTAGAACTGTCACTTTCTGAACTCCTCTAATTCTATATATATCTACTTCTACTTCTTTCAAGTGCTGAATCCTATAATAGATCGTCTGTTACAGCTACTAAAGTTATTGTTCTGTTCTTACTATATCCCTAATGCTCTAATATATATATTAAATATATTTAAACCTATATGAGTTAAATAAGAGCAATTAGCTCAACATTTTGTTAGTTGAAGTTTTTAAAATATATGTAATACTTACAGACTTGATATCCTTTTTGAGGTCACTCTCTGTGACTTCACCTTTTGTAAAGGTTTGCAAAGGAGCTTGAATAAGAATATCCTCCATATTGATGTTTGATCCACTACTCGAAGCAAAATTGTCCATGGACTCGATTCTCGTTGCCTCTGAAGCAGCTGAACAAGTAAAATGCAGTGGCTCCACCTCCAGCATCCCTCTAATTTGATTACTAACGGCTTTGCTTTTTATTAAATGAGGGAATGAACGAAACTCTACCCCATCTAAGGTTAAATTTTTGACAGCGACTCCTGAACCATTGACAACGCCCCCTTGAGAAATACCTGTGTTTGATCGCAATAAATTTACCAATGAAGGAGATGCCGAATAAATTTTCATAGAATTCGAGAACTCAAAATCAAATAACTCAGGTTCTAACGGTGTTCCATAAAGACCATACCGTGTACCAAGCAATGCATAGTGTGAGTCAAATCTTCCTTCCAACTCTTTGGAAACATCGATCAAAAGTTTCAAACAAACTTCGGAAAGAGCACTGTGCGTGTCAAAGGTTGCTGTTGACGAAACAAGCAAAGTGAACCATCGTACAGCACTTGAATATTTGGTTTTTGGTAAATGTGAAAAACAAATGATCATTGCATCTTTTAGATTAACATCAAATTTTAAATTGCTTTGAATATGAGTTGGAAGTTTCTTAACACCTTCGAATATAATCAACAGTAGTTTAACGCACTTGTGAGACATTGTGCGATCTCCATTAATCAGGCAATTTTCCAAAATGTCACCAAGATAGTTGTTTATGATCTCCACTATCTCTTTCTGATGTGACAAGATGTCATTGTTAGTATTATCTGTGCTACTGCAGCTACTTTGACCGAAATGATTATTTTGCTGTTGTTCCGGTTGCCTAAATCGATTCAACCGTATTTCGTATATCCACGATAAAATATCCAACACGATGCTCTTTTCCTGGCTAGTTGAATTTTGTTCACCTAAAATTCTTAACAAGTTGTGTAGAAAATTCATGTTTTCTAGCATTGCAATCCTTTGAGATCTTTCACTTGCAATTTGTAAGTTTTGCTTACAACTTCTGATCGTTATAGAAATTTCATGCAACCAATCGCAACCCCTAGTTTTACCATGTGGTTCTTTAGTTGGATCAGAAATAGTTTTAATATGAAGAAGAAAGTTCTTCGATCTTGTTTTAAATAGTTTTGGACTTGTCAGTGTAATTAATCCACCTTGTTCACATAAGTCCATGCAAGACGAAAGATCAATTGGTCCAACCAAAATTTCCGCATTGTGCGTTTCTAAATACTCTTCAAAGAGAATCGGGTTATCTGGATAACTGCTGCTGTAATTGTCCAATGAGAAATCAACACTGTCGTCAACATTCTTCTGAGCGAGCTTCGATTGCTTTGATTTCTTTCTTGTACTAGCACCTGGCCTTCCTTTCTCTTTAAAACTGAAGCTGTTTGTGTTTTGTTTAAGAAGTGTTATTTGAATTGATGGAGCCGTAGGACATTGCTGATACAAAGAGAATCTCAAGTCCACATGACCAAGATAAGATGTTTTTGTAAGGTTAAGCTCTATAATATGTTCATCCCAGGAGGTTCTAAATAGGAAATTGTAAATAGAGAATAGACATGGTATTATGTTGTAAATAGCAAATAACATTTTAAATAATCATAATCATCAATAAATCAATAAAAAAAATCCGTTTTACAAAATTAATTTCTGACTAAAAAACAAAAAAATAAATTCAAACTTAAAGTTCCTTATATAAAATAGACAATTAAGTTGATATATTAAACATTTATTTATTTTATGAATTTTTGGTATACACAATTTTATTCAGGGTTACCTGAAATTACTGAGGCCAACATTTATGTTAAATATATCACTGAAAATCATCAACACTTTTATATATCAACGTAATTGTCTATTTTATATAAGGAACTTTAAGTTTGAATTTATTTTTT
>JXPG01049536.1:0-12523 GCA_001015175.1 Megaselia abdita | reverse complement strand
ACCTTAAAAACGATTTTAACAAATAGTTTAAAGACAATGAACAACGAAAACCGTTAACATAAGGGTATTTTTTACAAAAAAGCCTTAAAAATAAATTATATTATTTATTTAATAAATGAATATATTAATAAATTTAAAAAATACTAATTAATAAATTTAAAAAATAATAAATTAATAACAAAATTAATAAATAATGAAAGACACCAATCCTAAAAAAGAAAAAAAACATTACGACTTCATATAGATTTTAAATTCAATAAATAACGAAATAAAAGAGTTTGTTTTCTCTCTCTATTAGTAAAGAGAGCACACGAAACCAAAACAAACAATATCTCTTATGTGTTCCAATAAAACAACTCCGCATGGAGCTCCATCTATTGGATTTTTATATTGAAATCAACTTTGCATATCATGGTCATTGGTCTAGACCACCTAGTATAGTACAAAAAAGCGTGCAAAAGCCTCGGTAAACTAACCAAACATGATTACATTACAGAACCATTTAACTTCCGTTCCTTTGCTTTACTTTCCCTTCCGTCTGATGGAATGGAAGTCATTATTTGTGAATGCAAATAATGTTGACCCACTTGTTTGCATTCTTCTATTGGCTTGCATTTACTACTTACTTACTATACACTACACTACTCTACACTTCACTCACTGTTCTTGTTCTATACGAATGCTTACACAGCCAAGAAAAAAGTACCCTTTTCAACAAACCAAAACCACTAAATGTAGAAGGAAAAACACAAAATCGCTTTATTAAGAAGACTTGACTCGGTATCTACTAACTACTCTGTTTTACTATACAACAAGTAGAAAGGGAAGAATGGAATGAGTTCAAGGACCATTGAAATAATAATATAGCTAAAGGAAAACAAGGCAAGAACTACACAACATTATTAGCTGATGGATGGAAGGTGACTTCTGGAACTGATAGGTTATGGTTTGGTTTTCTATTTTCGATGATTTGATTAATGTTTGGTTTCAGGATATAAAGGAAATTTTAATTTTACATTGCTTTGGATAATCGGTGAATAATTCCTATATATAATAGGGAAAAATATTGAATNCTTTGGATAATCGGTGAATAATTCCTATATATTATAGGGAAAATGATTGAAACTGTTAATAACAGTGCTAATATTAAAAGGACAAAGTAAACAAAAAAAAACTTCACGAAATACAAGTATTTGAATAAAAAACCTCTTCCTAAGATCACAATCGAACAAACCACTGTTATTTACAGAAATCTCTGTTAATAACAGTAGAATCACTGCAAAATCCTTAAACGTACATCTTCTCAAGAAAGAAAAATACGTAAGTAGAACAAAATTCCAACAAAAATCACAAACGAAGAATCACTGACAAGAACAGAAATATTTCTGTTATTAACAGTGGAAATAGTCAAATCACTGAAAAAAAACGAAAAAATCCTTAAACCCAAATCTTTACAAGAAAGAAAAATACGTAAATTAAACTAAATTATCACAATCAAAGAACCGCTATTACTAACAAAAATCTCTGCTATTAACAGTGAAAGCAATCAAATCACTGCATATTTAATAAATCCTTAAGTTAAATCTTCACAAGAAAGAAAAATACGTAAATAAAAGAACTACAATCAAAGAGACTCTATTACTTAAATAAACCTCTGTTATTAAAAGTTGAAAAAGTCAAATCATGGAAAATAAAAAATCCTTAAATATAAATCTTCACAAGAAAAAACAAATATTGTAAATCAAACAAAATTTAAACAAGAACCACTGTAATTTACAGAAATCTCTGTTACTAACAGCAAAAAAAGCCAAATCACTACAAATTAAAAAAAAAAATCCTAAATGTTCACAAGAAAAAAACAAATATTGTAAATCAAAGAAAATTCAAACAATATTCCTACAATCAAAGAACGAAAAGAATCCTCTGTTATTAACAGCAAACATCTAGTTATATCAAAAATAAATCGTTAAATTAAAAACCCTTAAAGTCTAAGACAGAAAAATATTTAAATCAAATAAAGTAAAAGTTTTCACAATAATCACAATGTAGGAAAAATAACGCCTCGAAGGAACTACACTCATCACCATGAGCATGAATGAAAGACGAGTAAAACACAAACATAATGAAAATACTTATCAGATTGCAACTAACAAGGAGTGCAGAGCATGGTGTTTCGTTTCCTTCCCTATCCTTTGTGGTTGTGGTTGTCGTTGTGTGTCAAAATGCATGAGAAACTCCTCTCTGACACTAATTTGTACTTTTTCTTTTCTGATTCTTTTTCAGATAATGGTAATATATTTTAAAGGCAAGACTTTCAACAAATTGAGTATTGTAGCAAGTTTTTGATGGATTGGGGATTTCTTTTTGGGTATTTAGTAAGTTGGTGGGAATAATTTGGAGAATACTGAATGATTTATTTGACTCCAAAATCTATACAATTCTATATGTTTCAGATACTTCCCTTACAAATCTAGAAGATTTTATTAAATAACTGAGATGTAAGAAAAATAAATATTCTATACGTTCTATATAAGAACAATAGCAATAAAGCTGTCTTTTTAATTTGATGTTCAATATATGGATACATTTCTAAGGAGAAATTGAAATGAAAACGCAATTTTATCAATTTGAATTGCAAAATCGCGTAATTTAATATTCACAAAAATATTTGAATAAATTCGAGTATTTCGGCTTGATGAATGATGGATTTGGCTTTAAATTCGTCAATAATTTTGGATATTTTTCAATGGAAATTATTTGATGTTAGTTTTTGAATCAAGACTTGAATTTATGATGAGAATTATATTTAAAAGAACATTTTTTCAAATGTAGACTCCTCTTTGCAAGTCGAGTTTCTTCAGGCTATGATGAAGTTGTATTGCAAATAGGGCTGTAGCTGATACTACAGGAATAACTTCGATCTTCTTGAGTTGACGCAGTTGTTATAATCTTGTATAAAGTTCGCAAGCAAGTTATGTGTCGAAATTTCAATTTCAATACTTCCTGGTTCTTTCGCAAATACCTGATACCTCCAGTTAAAAAGCTTGGAATTCCAGAATCATAGTTCATCAAACTGATGCATGCCTTAGATATAATAGATCATGCACAGCTGTCACATTTTTCCATAAAAATTGTTGTATTTCAATATCTTTCTGTCCTCTTACAACTTAATATGATGTATGCTTAACTGCTTCTCTAATGTCCTGAAGTTGAACCTTCAGCTTTCACAATCTCGTACAAGCTCAAAAATGTAAACTGCAAAATTGTGATTCACAGGAACACTCCAGATATTCTTCCAAAAAGATTCAGCTCATTTTGATATCCATGGTACTGTCATGATTTTGGCCGCACATTCTTATATTTCTATTAAAGTTCCTTGATGAACAGCGAGTTCTGAATTCACTTGTCATAGTTTTTCTTGTATCTTCTTAGCCGATTGGTGATCACTGCCAGCTTTTGCTTCAGTCTACATCCAAGTGGTAACATCTAATTATGTCATCAACTCGTTGCTGTCTTCTTCTTGATTGATTTCCAATGTTAGCTTGATAGAGTCATTCTACCGATTTCCCGCCTTTTTCCTGTTTCAGCTTTATTCTATTCAACCACATAGGAACGTTGTTTTTTCCTTTTCATTTTGATGCATAGTATACAAATGAGCGAATCCTTACAAGACTTAGATTTTCCTCCATTTTTTCTTTTAATATATACTGTTTACCATCCCAAGTTACTTTTGTCATGGTCAGCGAAGTAGTTTCTGGCCTCCTATTCTGACGATTTGAAGTTCGATCCTCAGTACACATTTAGTGTTATTTTTTACATTTTCCAGTTATATTCAAATTAATTTTTCGAGTATACAAATTTATATGGCATCTTGGTCTACTATGACTATCCCAGGTTCTAATCTCGACATTTTTTTAAATAAAAAATGGGTTCTTGATGAAATAAGATCACTAGAAATTAATGTATTTGCGCTGCTTTTAAAATAATCCTTTAGTTTTTTATTTACTCTTTCAAAAACATAATTCTGTTAAAGACCTTTTAAAGATAATCTAATATATTTTTAAATTTTCGGAAAACAAATAAAACAAAATATTTATGGAGCTTAAAAAACAATAAATACTAACAAAAAATTATATTAAGAAGAAAAATATAATCAAATTAAATTTTGTTAAGAAAAATAATGATCTTTATTCATTTGACATAAAATTGATAAAATAATACTAAATTCAAAATATCAAGAAATTACAAAATAAACATCAAGATGTACAAATATTAAACAAAAGTATTAATAAAAAGGTAAATTACAAGAAAACTTTATATTAACAGGAAAACAACGAAGAATTAAACAAATCCAACAAACAACAAAGTATAAATAACAAATAATAAAACAAAACAAATTAAAATAAATAATAAGTAAACTCTTAACAAAAAAAAATAAAATTAAACAAAAAATATGAATAACCAAAGAACAAACCCAACATTAAAATAATGCTACAACAAAGACAAATAAATAAAATTAAGAAAAAACATAAAAAAGAATCAAACCTAAAAGATAAAACAAAATTAAATTAAATAAATAATAATTACAAGAAAATAATAAACGAAACTCCAAGACTTATAAATGTTTTATATTGTATAATTTCAAAATACAAAAATAAAAACAAAACATCAAATTAAAATTAAACAAATATCAACCAACAACAAAGAAAGCAAAAATTAACAACAAAAAAAGTTCAAATAAATATTAAAATAAAAAATATTTTCCAATAAGTAAAAAAACAATCAACTTCATCTAAACTATGATACAATAATATATATTTAAATGATAATAGAAAGATAGCTTTTAAAATACGAAATGGCTTAACTATAAACACCATAAAAAAATAAATATTATAAAAAAAAAAATAATTTTATTTTTAACAAGAAAATTAAAAAAAGAATTAAAATCAATCAATTCATGAAGATAGTTTTAATAAGCTCATTTAAAGTTATTAAAAGAATAAAATACTTTGAAATTTTGTTTATGATCTACTTAAATTTAATGAAAAATATATAAAGTGGAATTGCTAAATAAGTTATAAAATTGGTGAATAAGTTATAAGGAGGTGTTAATGAACAAATTAAAAATAATTAATTAAATAATTAGAAATATCGAAAAAAAAAGAATTTTGATTAAATACCGGACACATTTAATATAACAATTTTTTGTTTTTAAATTATGTAATATTTTTGTATTTTTACTTTATTTATATATTTTTTTTTATTTTGGACATTTTTTATTTAATTTTAGCATTTTTTTGTTTAATTTAATTTGGTGTTTTTTTATTTAATTTTTTAGTATATTTAGTTTTTATTCTTTATTACGGTTTGTTGGTTTTTGAAGTTCTATAGAGATTTTGTTTGATTTATTTTATATTTTTTTTTTTTCAGAATTAAGTGTTTGCTTAAGAATTAACATAAATATTTCGTGTTCATTATAATAGACACATTAATTGATTGCTTAAGCGGACACAACGGTTCCCATAAATATTTCAAAATGGATTCTGATATGACGATCACTGTTAAAAATCGGGGTGTTAAATTTACACGTTTGAGGTGTACATATAGCATTACACCTCTGAGCGTGTAAGTTTTAAAACTGCAGGTGTAAATAATTTTTGAATTTTTTTGCCTGAAACACTTTTTCATAATTATTGACGTGTATTCCATTGCAGTTATAAAAATGGCTACACCTTTTGAAGTGTAGACATTACAGCTCAAAACGTGTAAATTTTGCTACACCGATTGAGGTGTAACGATTTACACTTCGATTTTTAACAGTGATTCCTCTCAATATTTTCTGGAATCTTGAAACCGGTTCTCATCCCAGAAATATATATCCAAGAATACTTTCAAAAAACTTAAAAGCAATGAAAAACTGAGGTTCCTTACGTAATTTTTTTCAAAAACGTAACGTAAACCTCAACGTAACCTTACGAAAAGTAACCTATCTTCTATTCCAAACTTAAATGAAAATATCCTGCACGTTTGGTCCAAATCGGACCAACCCGAGTTTGATTGTGTAAGGAACATAAATACAGACAGACATAGATTTCAACTTTTACATATTACAATGCTCAAATCTATATGCTATTCGTATTTCTTAGCAATACCATCAGGTGTCTGCAATTGTTTTGCTAAACCAATGTCGCAATAGGTNTTTCTTAGCAATACCATCAGGTGTCTGCAATTTTTTTGGTAAACCAATGTCGCAATAGGANAACCCGAGTTTGATTGTGTAAGGAACATAAATACAGACAGACATAGATTTCAACTTTTACATATTACAATGCTCAAATCTATATGCTATTCGTATTTCTTAGCAATACCATCAGGTGTCTGCAATTGTTTTGCTAAACCAATGTCGCAATAGGTCCAATATCTTCAGGCTCGAACGCAATAGTTTTTTAATTTATATAGTATAGTGTTTCATAGTTTCACTCTGTTCATATTCAATATGTTTCACATAGCTGACGAGAACGACAAATATCTATTGAGTTGGTTTGTATGGGTGCAAAAACTCTCTCGCTTCCACTCTGATGATTCCGAGTTCGATCGACAGTACACACGTTAGGATTTTTCGTGTGAAATGTTCTTTCATGTGAGTCGGAGATGGTGCACTCGTTGAAATAGCAAACAAATCATCACTAACATTATTCAGATTAAATCTAAGCAAACATTCCTTAATATTACGGCTACAACTTGAGCTACTTTACACTACATCGATTCGCTACAAATAGTAAAATAATTTTTTTCGTATACATATGACCTGAATTCAAATCCTTTTGAACGCATCCTTCTTTTTTTTTATTGGAGCGAATTTTGCTAAATGTAGTAAAGTGTTGTTGTTTTAAATGCAGTCAGTCATATTTTTTTGTTTTTATTTGAAAAGTAAAATAAACTGAAAATAGTAAAAATTACTAAAGACGAAAATAAAGCCCACTCAATCAACACTTTTCTTCTATAAAATCTTTAAATTTATAAAATTATGAAATTTTCATAAAAAAATCTTTAAGTTTTTTGTCAAAATTCAAATTGCATTTTTATCGAAAACTTTTCTTCTACAAAGTTGTTCTTTGACCAATCGAAACAAAAAGTATTCAAATTAAAATCTTCAATATAAAATAATTAAGAAATTTTGTTAAATTCGCCACGAGTGNTTCTTCTATAAAATCTTTAAATTTATAAAATTCTGAAATTTTCATAAAAAAATCTTTAAATTTTNGTTCGTTCTTTTAAGATGTCCTTCAAACAAATGTTAATGCTCTACTCAATAGCAAGAACAATCACCTCAAAAGCCTGAACAGCNTTTGTGATTTTTGGTGACGAAAAATAAACTTTTTTAAATAAATTTTTTAACGGAACTTTTCTTCTACAAAGTCTTTTAAATGATGTTGTTCTCNCTTCAAACAAATGTTAATGCTCTACTCAATAGCAAGAACAATCACCTCAAAAGCCTGAACAGCCCTTGAATATATTTAAAACAAAAACCTCAATACAGTGTCGCCCCCTATAAAACACAAGAACTAAAAAGCCGCGGTAGAACAAGAAACTTTTCCAACAGAAAACCAAACTAAAACGAATATAAATCAGTAAAACTTTAATAATAAAGCATGGATAGGAAAGGATACGATATTATCCTCATCCCTTGTGACTGTATGTCAAGTCAAAAATGCATGAGAACGAAACCTCCTCTTTGACACTAATTTGCAATTTTTCTTTCTGATTCTTTTCCAGATAATGGTAATAAATTTCGAAAGTCATTTCTATATGAATGTAATAAAGAAAGTGGCAACAATGAACGACTAAAACAAAAGTCTTTCCAAAATTTATACTGAAATTGAATTCAATTGTCGCAGGTGGAGGCAATACTCTTTTTCCAAGAAGCAAAACTAGGACACGCAAAACGACAATTGAATATGAAAAGTTTTGTTTTTGTTTTCGTTCGGTAATTAGTGGTCCTTTTCTCTCCGGGACTGCCCTACTCTAGAATATAGTATAATAAAGTTCGGAACAGCTGCTGTAGGAGAAAAATCGATTCTAAAAGAGTATTCTCATTTTGACAATGGCCTTGAATACGAGGGTGAAATGCATTCTTTGACCTAAATAGGAAGTGGGCCAGTCCTAGGGAGCAGGACAGCAAGTGAGTACAGTGAGTCAGATGATAATATTCCAAGCAAAGCAGCAGTTTTCAGTTAATACCTTAACCATAACCAGTCACATTCATAGTCGACGCTCGTAGTTTATAGTTTATAGACGTTCGTTCATTCACTCGGTTCGGGTAGAATAGAATAGTTTAGTTGAGTTCAGTTAGTTTGTAGTGTATAGTGGGAGAAATGTTAATTCCAGTTAAAGCAATTACATTAATATCGCTACTCGCTTTCTGTGGACACAATTCCCATTTGATAATTTCAGTTTTAGTTTAGTTTGAATTCTGCTGCCCACGCGAAAATATTATTTCTATTCATTCTGGCTGACTGACTGACGACAACGACTGGCTTGCTTGCTGCTTGCATGCTGTATATGGAATGGGTTCCGCTTTGAAGGTATGTTAAAACGTTAAGACTGATGGATTTCCATTTCATTAAATTTGTGAAGAGACTGTTGGTCTCGTTTTTTATCTTCCTTCCGGAATTAAGGGAGTTTCATATTCATTCACTCTGTTTCATATCGTATCGTAGTTGTTAAAATATTTTCATCACGTTTTGCTGTTAATTTAATAATTTCGCATGAAAATCTCATCCCATCAAAAATAGCTCCCGGGGAGTGGGACACAGTGGGAGCGAGTGGTTTTTTGTTTTCGACTTTTTATAAATATAGTTTTTTGCTTGATTTCAGTCTTTATATTTTTATTTGTCGAAGGACCATTTTTATTAAAATTTCTTTTAATAACAGTTTTGCTGGAGTCTTGTAGCTTTTGATTATTTTTTCAATATTAGTGGTTGCTTTAGTGCATTGAGATGTGAAATACTTCTTTATATTAAAAACTTTGTTTCTTACTAAGACAGTCAGATACAGCGTATACTTATTTTTAAAAATGCCAACATAGCGTATACTTGTTTTATTGGTCAATCAGTTCGTATACTTGTTTAAAAAAAGATAGAAAATAATTCTAGTTCAAGTTTTGATAAATTTTGTTTCCTTTCAAATGTGAAATACTTCTTTGAATTCAAAGCTTTACTGAAAATTTATTGAAATACANTTACTAAGACAGTCAGATACAGCGTATACTTAATAAAAAATATAAACACAGCGTATACTTGTTTTGTTTGCGTATACTTCTAAACAAAACTAGAGATCATAGCGTATACTTTCTCATACAAAGACTAGTAAACTTAGGTGAATATTAACAATAAAAATTAGTAGGAAATTACTAGTTTTTTGTAGTGATTTAATTGTATTTTTCATAAATGTTTTTTTCCTTTTAATATTNCAGACAGACATAAATCCCAATATTTTGTAATTTTCTCTAAATAAAACAAAATTTTGAAGTTTTCAGAAGAATATGAAATTTTAGTAATTTATACTAAAAATTTAAACACAAACTTTTAAAATAGAAGCAAAAATTTAATTTTTTAAATTAGTAAATACAAAAATAAATAGTAAATATTTAAAAAATAAATCGATGAAGCAGGAATTCAACTTGAAGCCATAATGTGAGACTTGAAATTCACCGGAAAATGAAATATATAAAATTAGTAAAATATACTACTTTAAGAAAAACATTGAGGAGGCTATTGATTGAACTTAAAATAATTAATTAGGTTTGTTAAATTAGTAAAATTTACTATTTTAATAAAAAAAAAATCGATCAAGACAGGAATTGAACTTAATNTCAAGTTTTGATAAATTTTGTTTCCTTTCAAATGTGAAACACTTCTTTGAATTCAAAGCTTTATTTCTAAGACTGAAATACGCACAGACAGACAGACATAAATCCCAATATTTTGTAATTGTCTCTAAATAAAACAAAAAACAAAATTTTGAAATTTTCAGAAGAGTATGAAATTTTAGTAATTTATACTAATTTATACTAAAAATTTAAACACAAAATTTTAAAATAGAAGCAAAAATTATTTTTTTTAAATTAGTAAAATTTACTATTTAAAAAATAAATCGATGAAGCAGGAATTCAACTTGAAGCCATAATGTGAGACTTGAAATTCACCGGAAAATGAAATATATAAAATTAGTAAAATATACTACTTTAAGAAAAACATTGAGGAGGCTATTGATTGAACTTAAAATAATTAATTAGGTTTGTTAAATTAGTAAAATTTACTATTTTAATAAAAAAAAAATCGATCAAGACAGGAATTGAACTTAATATAATAACTTAAGAACTTTACAAAAAAAAAATGTTTCAAATTAGTGGAATTTTAACTAAAAACCAATTCCTAATTTTTACTAGAACTTAACTCGAAAATTAAAACAAAAATTAAATTAAAAAATTAGTCAAATTTACAATTTTAGGAAAAAATATATTTGATAAAATCTCAAATTGAGCTTAAAAATTCGATTTTTATTAACTTTCAGTAAAAATCATTGGAATAACTTCATCTTTCCTAATTTTCACTAGAAATTTACCCGAAAATTAAAACAAAAATTTTATTTATAAACTTAGTAAAAATTTCTATTTTAAGAAAAGAAATAAATAGATGACGCAGAAATTGAACTTAAACCATAAAGTGAGATTTTTAGTAACTTTCACTAAAAACCTGCAGAAAACTTTACCTTTCCCAAAAATTAAATATATAAAATTAGTAAAATTTTCTAATTTAAGAAAATAAATAAACCGAATGGAGCTTGGAATTCAATTTAGAAAATTAGTAAAATTTTCTATTTTAAGAAAAGAAGGAAAGCATTGAGAGGAGGAAACAAACACTAATTTAAATTGAGATTTTTAGTAATTCTTACTAAAAATCATTAGATGAACCTTTCACAATTTTCACTAAAAATTTACCCGAAAATAAAACAAAAATTAAATATATAAAATTAGCTAACTTTTCTAATTTAAGAAAATAAATTGACGAGGTCTAAATTTACTATTTTAAGAAAAGAAAGAAAACATTGAAAGGAGTAAACGAACACTAATTTAAAATGAGATTTTCAGTTATTTTTACTAAATATTTATTGATTATAGTAATTTTTAAAACTTTGAGAATTAAAACAAAAATTGAATTTCTGAAATGTGTGAAATTTAACATGAAATAAATCAATGAACATAGGAATTGAACTCATCAACATCATCAACAGAATTTAAACTTTTATAAATTCAAAATAATAATAAAAATTTAATTTCTGAAATAAGTAAAATTTACTATTTAAAAAAAAAAAATTAAAAATAACAAATTTATGTATTTGTTAATTTTAAGAAAAGAAAAACAGAAAAAAAAAAAATAGCTTTTGAAAATTAGTATAATTTACAATTTAAAAAACAATTTGGAATTGAACTTAAAGAGAGAATTTCAGTAATTTTCACTAAAAATATTTCTAAAAACTTTAATTTTTGTAGTTTTTACAGGCATTTTTAACACAAAATTGTAAAAATAATTTGTAACAATTTTAAAATTTAATAATTTTAGAGAAGAAATAATTCGAAGAATCGTGCCTTCTTGAATTAAAACCATAATTTTTTAAAAAGTAATTTTTACTAAAACTTTAAGGAAGAACTTTAATTTTTCGTAATTTTTAATAAAAGTTTAAGCACAACATTTTAAAATTAAAGTAAAAACTAAATTTTTAAAATTATTAAAATTTACTATTTAAAAAAAACCGAAAATCGATGTGGTCAGAAATTGAACTTAAAAGAATAAATGGAGTTTTTAGTAATTCTCACTAAAAAAAAGTTTAACTTTTCGTAATTTTCACTAGAAATTTAAATAAAAAAATTTAAAATTAAAACAAAAATAACTTGAAACTTAAAACTATAAGTGAGATTTTTGGTAAATTTAACTAAAAATCGAAATAAGATTTTCAGCTTTTCATAATTTTTACTAAAAGTTTAAACATAAAATTAGTAAAGTTTACTATTTGGAAAAAAAATTCATGAGGGCAATAAGTGAACACAAAACTATAATGTCAGATTTTTAAAAATTAACAGAAAAACTCTGAAATTTGTAAGATTTAATATTTTAAGAAAAGAAATAAATCGATGAGTGTTGGAATTAAATTTTAAAAATAAATGGAGATTTTTAGTAATTTACACTAAAATTAAAAAGAGCAAATTTAACTTTTTCGTAATTTTTACTAAAAATTTAAACATTAAATTAGTAAAATGTTCTATTTAAAAAAAAAATAAACTGATGATGGCAGGAATTGAACTTAAAACAATAAAGTAAGTTTTATAGAAAACCAAAGCACAATTTCTAAAATTAGTTAAATTTACTTAACTAAAAATCAATTGAAAAACTTTGAATTATAGCAATTTTCACAAGAAATTCATGTTTTAAGAGATATAAATGAATAAATGAATAAATGAATA
>JXPG01049407.1:0-10773 GCA_001015175.1 Megaselia abdita | reverse complement strand
GAGTTTTTTTAATGAGAGTTTATTTTTAGATTTTTTTGGTTTTCTAGAATTTTAGAAATTTATTCACTGCTAACAAAACCAAAGTAATAATTTTAAATTTAGTCATTTTAATTTCCATTTGGTACTCTAGTAACTACATATTTCAATCTAAAGCTAAAATGAAATAAACATAATTTTATGAACAAATTAATTAAAGAACATCACTATTGTACTCTATGAATACTCTTTTAGCAAATTAAAGATGCTGGAAGCATAACCCACTTAAGATCTTAATGGAAAATTTAATAGAAGTTGAATTTCTAACTAAATACAAAAATAATATAGAAAACTTCTTTAATATCCTTTTTCCTTTTGCTTAGCAATGCATTTTTCAAAGGTTTTTTTTTTGTATTCTTCGCAACAAGAGAGAAATAAAAAACTTTTTCATCATGATACAAGGGAACGAGAGCAATTGAATTGGAAGCTGTATTCCCATGCATCTTTTTCTCTTTTTTGCAAATTTTTTTTTTCGTGGAAATTTAAGATTTTTTTGCAAGTTGTCCGTTGTTATGTAGAATGGAATTTAATTGTAATAACAATAAATATGACTTTTCAAGCCAGTATTTTTCTTTGTCGCTATTGACTATTGATTCATTTATATAAGAAAATAAAAACTACAGATTTCAGGAATACATATAAATTTTCTTCTATACAACCTTTGGCTTATTTCATCGTCTTCTTGAATGAATTACGTCTAGGAGTTTCTTTGAATTGAATTCATGCTTTTTTTTGTTTCTAATTGAGAAACTACTAATTTCATCATAGTAAAGCGCTGGGGTGTGTTTAATTATATCTTTCATGTAATTTACTTAGCAATATAAAAATGCAATTCCGATTTTAAACATAAATTCTTTATAATACAGTAGTTTTTTTTTAATCTCCATGAAATCACTGCAAATAACCTATAAATCTACTTCCAACCAACAACCACGTTAAGAAAAACACAAACAAAAAACAACCCAATTCCGACAGCATCATAACAGTTTCACAGATAATTTAAACAATTCATTTGAATTCTTGCTCTCAACAAACTACCACTAATAATTCCACCCACTTTGGAACACAAATAGCGTAAAATGTACTTGTCACTATAAATTTTACACAACGAACTTTATAATGTTCGTTGCAGTTTTAGTAACGCTCTTGTGCATTCTCTAGATATGAGGAAATTTAAATTTATTGCAGCATTAAGGTCAATGAAAATAAAAGGACGACAACTTTTCCACCAGGACTTTTCAACACGTAAAAGTAGTATAAACTATAGATTTTCTACTTTTGACAAGATGATTTATTAGCTTCTGTGTTAGAGGTTTAAGGTTTAATGACTTTTTTTTAGAAAATATTTTTTAGTTGGTTTTATATTTTCGGTTATGAAAAACTCAGATTTAATATTTTATCATTGTCACTATTTCATATAATTTCACTTCAGATTAGCTTATTGTCATATTTATCTTCTTCTTAACATCTTCTTTTCATATCAAATTAAAAAAAAACACGAGCTAGTTTTATATGATTATTAAGAAAAATTGCAAGTTTGAGACTAAAGCTCCATTTTAAGGCTCTATATTTTCAAACTTCAAAACTATTCTAAAATTTTTAAAATTTGAGAAAAAAAACATTTAAATTTTTGTTTTATATTTTTAGAAACCAAAAATCTTAGTTGAAATTTAAAAAACTTGTTATACTAAAAACTCACTTAAACAAATAAAACAAATACTCATTCAAACACCCACTCACTCAGTAAAATACTCACCCGAACACACATCCATTCAACCCGTCAAGAGGCAGAGGATCGATACCCACTGTTCTCATTTTGCTTTTTTATATTTTAGGAATATTTTTTCAGAATTTTAGATTCAGATTTTGTTTTTCCAAATTTTACGCTTTAAATTCAGATTTTCGGATATTGTTTCTTTTGAGTGTTTACCGTCTTTACCTTCTCATAATTTGAGCTTTTTTTTTTAATTTCTATTAATACCATCTATTCTAATTTTAAACGCCTTAGATAAATTATTACAAAATGTTTTGAATATGACTAGAGCAAATGTTAGTGACAAATTGTAAACAAATTCACATCGAAGAAAATATCTGTCCCGTGAAATAACTATCATAATTGAACCATAGGGCTACTCATAATTTGGGTTTAAGTGTTCAGAATTTGAGCCTAGTGCTTTTCATAATTTCAGCCTATTCCATAATTTGATTTTTAATGGTCCATATTGTTTGATGTAGACTCGCGATACCTCCTTTCAAAGAACCAACTGACTACTACAAATAACCATTAACAAAATGTAGACTTTTAACAACAGATGGCGCTTCAATTGTGGAAGCTTCTATTTTCACAAAATAGTCTCAAATAATGGTACGCCTGATTGTTAGTGTTCATAATTTAAGCCTAATAGTTCATTTCTATTTATTANTGACTACTACAAATAACCATTAACAAAATGTAGACTTTTAACAACAGATGGCGCTTCAATTGTGGAAGCTTCTATTTTCACAAAATAGTCTCAAATAATGGTACGCCTGATTGTTAGTGTTCATAATTTAAGCCTAATAGTTCATTTCTATTTATTATTCTAAAAGATTAAATCTTATGCTAAGTAGTCCAACATGACAATTATATAAAGCTAGTGACTAGATAAATAAAAAATGTGTTTAAACATTTGAGCTCTGTATGTGGATAAATAGTTGATTCTAAAAAAACTACGTCTAAAACGAAAAAGCATTTCTTAGCGAGATCATATTCATGGACAGGAACATTGATGTCACGCCTTCTACTTATTCTGAAAGATTCAAGTCTTTTGTAGAGGTATTTTGGTTGTTAATATTAGATAACATTGACGAATTATCTAGAGGTAATCCAACTGAAGACCTACTTATATGAGAGATATGAACATACTTTTTCAAGGCGCATACATAAATCTTATTATTCCATTGAAAGCCCTCTGAAGACACAAGTGATTGGTGTTTGAAAGTTCTCCTGTGGTGAAATCTGCGGCCGTGAGATATGGATAAAGCCAACTGTGAACCAGTTTGAGTTTGGTTACTTTTTTAATGATATAAGTATTATTGCAAAGACAACGTAAACCAAAGTAAATTGTCCAAGTGATCTTGGTGATTTGATTGTCCCAACTTAAGCGTGAGCTCATGCGAACTCCAAGGTGGTTGACATATTCAACAAAATTGAAAGATGTTCCATTTACAACTGATTAAAGGGTTGACACATTGTGACTTTTCCTAGTCAATAAAATACATTCACTGAAAAAACGAAATGTGTACTCTACATATATTTTTGAATGTGCTACATACTGTAATGATCAGGAAAATACATATTAAATACATAAGTAAAATATTTTATTTGTGAAGTAAATACTCTGTTCATGATGCACACATTTTATTAATACAAATTTACTTATTTTAATTGTTGTCTACGTATTACACATTTCAATGAGTAACATACACACTAATGTGTGTTAAAAGCTGGTCAAAATAATGTGAATGGTTCATATTTTAGTGAGTGTCGTACTTATTAAATTCGTGTTTTACATATTTATAATTTATTTTCTTTCTACATATTTTTGAATGTGTGTAGTACGTATTCCTTTACATGTTTAAAAACACACATTAAACAAATATTTTTTTTCATGGTTGTGTTTTATTATAGTTTATTCTCAATCCATTCATTTTTAAGATCTTTGTTTATTAAATGAACTGATTGAGAAAGTTGATCTAGCGGAGCAATCTGTGATCATCGTTTATGTAGAAACAAAAAAAAAGAGCTACGAGAATCGAACCTTGACGTACACCAGATTGATTTTGAAACGTTGAGACATATTTTATTGCTGTAGATGACGGACGTTCTATTTTGAAGATATCTCTCAAGTAGACAACTAGACTCTGTACTAAAACCGAAAATTTATCGATGAGTAGGAGTAGTAGAGAAATCTATAACCATAGAATTACTGCCTCATTGTATTTCTAATTTCTTCAGATACTTCAAGGATTGCTGACTTGTGACTGTGGAATTTTCGAAAACCAGATTAAAGTTCGCAATAAAGTTGTTTGAGATGAAAATGATCGATTATTTTTGATGACATTATTACTTTTTCAAGGCCCTTGGAGTAATATGGAAGAATGCTTGTAGGTCGTCACACGATTCCACCTTTTTTGGGAACAGCAATCACCTTAGCAGTCTTCCAGGAAGTCGGGAAAAAGCTTTCATTGATACATCGGTTGAAGATATGTGTTAGGACGTTGACGATACTAGGAAAAATGTATTTGATGAATCTAAGAGAAATACCATCTAATCCAACTGCGTTGCTCTTCATGGAATGGAAGGCAAAGATTACATCAGTCGTTGTTACCTTCTCGAACTGAAATGAGGAACAGCATAACTCGATGAAGGAGCTTCAGTGAACGGAAAACAAGAGTTAATAAAAGAATTAGGATCACACTCACTTGCATGATGTGACAAGAATCAAACTTCTTAGCATAATGAGTGTATTGCGCCTATATGTTGTTGATTTCCCACAATTTTCATTATAAGGCAAAATAGGCTCAAATTATGAGGAGCTATACGGTATATCAAAGACTTGTTTTCCAAAAATGAGAAGTTAATAGAAAACGGACAAAAACATTTAAAAATATTGGCGACAATTTTAAAATATGCTATTTAATTTTCGAAAAAAAAAAGAGCTTAGTGCTAAATTGAACGGCTTAACAAACAAAGATGATGTTGTAGCAAACAAAACGGACAAATATTAAATATTAAAATATTCTAAAAAACATTTAAACCAAATATTTAAAAAAAAAATCTAAATAATTTAAGAATCTTTTGATATACATCCTAACATATAAAGTACTCTCGATAAAAAGAAAAGAATATAAAAACATTTCCTTTCAAACCATCCATCTACAACAAAATGTAAAGTCAATCAAGTTAGTGGGAACAACTTACATTCTTTTAAGAGTAAAATAAATTTCAGTTACAGTCCAATTCAGTCAGTACCCATAAATTGTATTCTCTGAAAACTTCCACATTGAGGACAATTTTGACGTAAAGAAAAGGAAAAGAAGAACCCCACACAAAGTACCATCTAGCTTTTATGAAAAATAATTATGGAACATTTCCTCCCCATTAAGTAGAAAATATGAAAGAAAATTTCTTGTTTCCTGCACTAAACTAGCCATTCCACACACTACTAAAAACAAATGTATTTACTTAGCTAGTTTCAAAGGACTTTTTGATATAAATTCAATTTCATAAATGGATTTTCCTCTCCAGCTCTTTGCTATGAAAATGAAANCCTCCCCATTAAGTAGAAAATATGAAAGAAAATTTCTTGTTTCCTGCACTAAACTAGCCATTCCACACACTACTAAAAACAAATGTATTTACTTAGCTAGTTTCAAAGGACTTTTTGATATAAATTCAATTTCATAAATGGATTTTCCTCTCCAGCTCTTCGCTATGAAAATGAATNATTTCCTCCCCATTAAGTAGAAAATATGAAAGAAAATTTCTTGTTTCCTGCACTAAACTAGCCATTCCACACACTACTAAAAACAAATGTATTTACTTAGCTAGTTTCAAAGGACTTTTTGATATAAATTCAATTTCATAAATGGATTTTCCTCTCCAGCTCTTTGCTATGAAAATGAAATAAATTGGTAGTATAGTTGCAGCAGAAACATTTCAATATACTTTTGTGACTACAACTGTTTCTCTTATTTTAAGCATAAAAATGTAAAAAAAAAGCTTTGTTAATTTAAATCCTTTTCTCCTTGTTCTCGTTTCAGGCCTACGAGCTTTCAACTCTAACGGGTACACAAGTGATGTTGTTAGTTGCATCTGAAACAGGTCATGTATATACATTTGCAACTAGAAAGTTACAACCAATGATTACATCAGAGGCTGGTAAACAATTGATACAAACGTGCTTGAATTCACCGGATCCACCGAACGTGGGCAGCGGCGGAGATCAGCGGATGTCAGCGACCGGTTTCGAGGAGACCGAACTCAGTTACAATATAGCCGATGAGGATTCAAAAGTAAGACAATTGATATATGGTCATCATGGTCACGCTCACTTAGGTCATCCTCAAGCCCCAACCCACTATGGTTTAGAACAAAGTATAATGCAATCACCATATTCTTCTGGTGGTCAACCGTCTCCTCTTTCACATGCGCCACAAGGATATCCACCACACAGTGGACATTCCCATCACTCGCATGTTCCTCATGTACCCCACTCGACGCACTCCCACATGAGTCATCACAATCAGCGATAGTTTCTTTCACTTAACGCGCTCCTCCGAAAAGACTTCTTTTGTGTCAAATAGTTGAATTGTAGAATATGTCTTTTAAAATATTTTATTTCATGTAAACTAGTCATTTATGCCTATTGTTTATAAAATGAATAGAACACACCTAAGCCCTGTGAATTTTCTACAGTGCCATTTGAATTTGG
The DNA here is from genome assembly GCA_001015175.1 of Megaselia abdita. Taxonomy (NCBI): domain Eukaryota; kingdom Metazoa; phylum Arthropoda; class Insecta; order Diptera; family Phoridae; genus Megaselia; species Megaselia abdita. The sequence goes on along the minus strand of JXPG01049407.1, from coordinate 4,261 downwards.
CAGTTTTATTAGAGTGGGTGAGTTTGAGATTAAAATGGTTAAGATTTACATTGGCGAGAGTTTCATCTTAATTACTTTTACGTTTTAAAATGGAGAGTAATAATTCAGAGAATAAATACTCATTTCTAGAGAGAACGGTTTTTTTTCAAATATATTTTATAAATGTAGGTTTTTTTAATTTTACGAAAATATGTTTTTTAATATAAATTTAAAATAATCAATTGTTCGTGATCGGAAAATTAAGTTTATTTACAGTTCTTGTAGTATTTAAACACAATTCTTTAGTATTTTTAAACCAGTCGACANGTAGTATTTAAACACAATTCTTTAGTATTTTTTAAACCAGTCGACAATTTTTTTTTATCTACACTGAAAAAGTTTAAGTTTGTTTTAATTATTTTTTGTTTTTAAATTTCACATTTTAATTAATTTTTAAAGTATAATAAAATTAAATTATGAGCTTTGTAAATTGAGTTAATTTTACTGTAAAACATCACAACCTTGGTTCAAAACTCAACATTTTTCATAGACACGATTTATAAAATAAAAATGTGTTTTTCTGATTAGGAATTATGAAAGCAAAAACTTGAGTAAGAAAGTTGTCAAAAGAAAGAGCACACAAAATAAAATGACTCTAAAAATTCAAAGAAAAAATATTCAATAGTTTTTTGATGATTCAAACACATTCTCTCTATTTCAAGTTTTGATGAGCCAAATATTTACTTCTTAATTTCAAGTTTTCAGTTGAATTTTCTTTAAATTCTAGAGGCGTTTTATTTTATGTGAAAAAATAAATGCATCCCATTGGCTTATTCAGACTTCTTAATTTTGATTGGCTAAAATTCATAGCTAAACCGAACAAAACCTGTCATTGTTAAAATTAGTATTAGACTTTTACTTTTACCTATTTTTCACCTGGATTTGAAATTTTACATATCAGTTTTGTTTTTTCTTTTTAATTTCTTAAGAAAACATGTCAAAATTTAATTCATCATCGAAATGTGTTCTTTGTATATTTCAAAATTCCAAATTAAAAAAAAAAAATACAATTTCAAAATCCTTTCTTAAGAATTTTATAGGTTCATATATAATTGTTCTAAAATAAATGTTCTTAAATTTAAAAGAAATGCTGATTTTTCTAGATTCTAAAACCTTTTCATATGTGTGAATTTGAATTATTTGAAAATGTAAACAATTAGAAAGATCAGCAAAATAAAAAAAAGCGTTTTTGTTATTATTAACCATATTTTTTTAATTAATTAACGAGAGAGTAACTTTACAAGACAAGTATTAAACAATAATATAAAATTTTATTTAAAAATACTCATTTCTATTCTTGTCTCGGCAATGATCCTTAGTCATATCGTTATCATAATACAGATTTGATAGTAATCCGCGTATTCTTTCAATTAATGCCATAATCGTTTTTACTTCAAGACTAAAAAAAAAAATATAAAAGAAACTAAAAAACCAAAAAAAGTTGAAGTCACGTCCACCTATTTAGCCACTGCTACACTAAAAAATGTAAAAAGAAGAAGAGCGAGTTAAACCCAACCTACACCAAGTTACAAAAAAAGAAAAAGAATAAAAGTGAAACCATAAATCATATATTATAAATAAAAATATCATGACGAAAAATTACAAAATCGCTACCGACCGACCAGCTCTTAAACTCACCCACCACTCCCACATCACAAAGTGCAATAAATTTTTTTTTTTAGTTTTTTTATTATTTTGTTTAAATAAATGAAGTCCATAACTATCGCTCATATACTTTGATGCAATAAATGATACAAGTGATCGTGACCATAATTTTCATTTTTTTGTGTTTGCTTGCTTGTTGTGTTTGCAGTAGTTAGAAGAAAATTTTGTTTTTAAGTATAAATATTTTTGTTTTATTTATTTTTTTTATTTTCTAAAAACTATATTCTTTTAAAATGATATATTTGGAAATTTCTCTAGTTTGTAAGATCAAATTTATATCATAAGACAAGTACACATTAGAAAATTTTATGTTTATGGTATTTTTAAGCGTAAACCGAAAAAAATGATAATGAAAAAAGTTCAATAAAAATGAGCTGGCTTTCCAGCACCCACAATTTATTTAAAAAATTAAGACTTCTGTTTATTATGTTTTGTGTGTCTGTCCCACGTGCTAATGGCGCCCAATCGATAGCATTGTACACAGTGGGTTGTTTTCGATTGTTCCCAAGGGTTTTGTATATGCAACGGAAAATATATTCAGATAGTGAAACTTATTATTGCTTAGTTAGTTTTTGTTAAAATTTTTTGCTGTCTTCTTCAAAATATCTACTACTACTTAGACTTTAAATAAAGAAACACTTTTTCAATTTTGAGAAACATATCAGTATTTGTGATTAAATATCAACCAATTTCAGATGGAGTGGGAAAATGAACTTAGAACTGTTAGTTATGGGAAATTATGAGCAACTATGAGAAACAGAAGTTAACAAAAACTGACACTGAAAGAAAAGAGCATTTGGAGGGAAACATGATTTAATTTAATACTTTTTATTATCTAAAAATATCAACAAAACTCAACGAATATACAGTACTCAGAATTGAAATCAGACTACTCGACTCAATACATACATGACGAACATTCGTCAGATTCCAGGTAGCAGCACTGTGCCCATACGTCTCGGTCTCTGGCTATAGTTCTCCAGTTGGGTATGCCTTTCTCTCTGGTGTCTTGTTCAACAAGGTCTACCTATCGCTTTCTTTCCGTCCTCTTTTACGTGTACCATCTGGTTGCATTGTGAATACATTGCCGTTCATCCTTGCTACATGTCCTGACCACCGAAGACACCTTGTTCGAATCTTCTCAACTAGATTATGGTGGTTATATATATAACTCGTGGTTGTACCGTATCCTCCATCCACCTTCCACGCACCGACAATAATTCGTAGGACCTTTCTTTCAAATACATATAGAGAACTCTTTCGTCTTTATCTGTTAAATTCCATCATTCTGCGCCATAATCTATTTAGACTGAATAGACATCTGTCCGCCAGAACTATTCTTCGCTTTACTTCCACACTCTTCTCTCTATCTCTCTTCTNCTTTACTTCCACACTCTTCTCTCTATCTCTCTGATGATATGTCTTTGATTTCTGATGTTTCTCTTCCTATTAAGTCCAAGTCATAGGTTTATCGAAGAATTTGGATAGATTTGTTGTAGACTATGTGGAGGATTCGATGTTAGATGCGACCATAATCATATCTAGTAGGATGTTGAAATAGCTGCACGATAGTGCTTCTTTTTGTCGAAATCCTTCACAGTTTGGAACTAGCTTGGTGTTTCTTCAGCGGCTTTGACAAAACTCCATGTGTTCCGCAGTGTCATTTGGCATAGTTTGATGAGTTTGCATGGAATACCAAAATGGTTCACTGATTGGAGTAATGTACGCTTGTTGAAAATCGAAGAAGAGATGGTGTGTATCGACAATCTGTCTGAACGTGAAAAGTTAATCGGTGGTCGACTTTCCTGACAACCGCATTGTAGGGACCGACGTTTGGTTTCAGGCGTTCAGCAATAATGGAAGCTAGGATCTGGTAGTCAACGTTGAGCTGGATAATACCCCGATAGTTCTTGCAATCACTCTTGTCACCTTTTTTAAAAACCGGGNAGATGATGCTAATGTTCCACTCTTCTGGCATCTCGAGCCTGCCTCAGATCTTCAGAAGCAGCTTGTTGAAAGAAGGCACTGCTGTTTTCAACAGTTCGGCTGCGATACCGTCATTTCCTTCGCTCTTGTTATTCTTTAGCAGCTGGATAGCTGAGTCTACCTTTGATCTTGTGGGTGGAGGGACATCATCGTTGTTTTGGAAATCATATGATGGTTGTTCTGCTGCTTGTGTAGGAGAACTGCTTTTTACACCGTTCAGTAGCTCTGAGAACAACTCTTTCATCGCTTAAACACTTCATGTTTGCTGGTTAATAAGTATCCGTTCTTGTCCTCACATGTTATCACCGGGGTTTAGTTCTTCCTTCTTCGTTTTGATAGCATTTACGAGCAAAGTTCCTATCTCTCATAAATTGCAGCTCTTCGAACTGCTGTTTCTCGAAGCGCCTTTTTTTCAGTCCAATTTTACAACCTCTGTTCTTTTGGATCTAAACTCCACTTTGGTTGATCGAGTATTTATCTGAAGGTTTTTCTAACGTGGGCTTCCTTTTCCAAGACACCTTTACCTTTAACTTTCAAAGTTTTCAACCTATGGTTGGTTTTCGCTTGCTTC
>JXPG01049352.1:0-12294 GCA_001015175.1 Megaselia abdita | reverse complement strand
GCACCTACACCAACCAACTACCTAAATTTTTGGCTAAACTGTTTTTATTTAAGGAAAGAATTTAAATGTTTGCCTCTGCTGTTTTTTATTTTTGTTTGATTGTTTTTAAAAAATATTTTTTACAATTATTGTTGAATATTTGCTTATTTATTTCTTTTCGTTTTTTAATTCTTGATGGTATTTATTGTTTTGATAAAAGCATTTTAATTTTTGGCTTAGCTGTTTCTGATTTTCTTTCAATTTAGTTTTAGTTTTGAGGGTATTTGTTGTTTTGCTGAAATTGAATGATTTTTTATGGAATCTTGAAAGCCATTCCAATTCAGATATTTCAGCCGCATCTGCAATTATTCCTTCAACGACAATCCCTGGTCAACCACTTCCAATATTGTCCATTTAATGAGGAAGGTTTACTTCGTATATTTCAGATTTCGAAAACTTATCCTTCGAGTTTGGTCAAAATCGGTTTCACACATCATTCTTGACTCCTGTTAATATACTTCGTCCAACTATACATATATTTTATAAAACATTGCGGAAGGAACCATTTTTTGGGATAATGGAACCTAATCCCATTAAAGAATTTATGAAACACACTCCTTTAAACATAAATGTCTACTCTCAAATTCAACGTCAAGCGTCAATACCCATATTGTGAAAAACTAAACTATGCCCCGGAACCTTTTCGGGAATCTTGAACCTATTCCCATCCCAGAAATTTATTAACCATAAATTTTCTGATTCCTCTCAAAATTCACCGTCCAACGGTACCCTTCTTGGAAAATTCTTGGAACCTATTCCCATCCCAGAAATGGAATCCAATGTTTTAAAACGAAATATCATAAAGAAACAGAAATAACTAAATTTTCATACCTTACCTCAAAACGTAACATAAACCTTCATGTAACGTTACGGAAAGTAGCCTATGACCTGTCCCAGATTTCAAGGAACACATCCTGCAAATTTGGGCAAGATCGGATCAACTTCCTCGATTTGTATAAGGAACATACGCACCCACATAATCACATACCCACAAACATATCTGAGTTTTAATATATAGATATACTAAATACTTTAAGCCTATGTTTGGTGTTTTTTCGTAAGAATATTGAGTTTATCAAATCCTACTATTTATTCAGTGAAAACTTAAGAGCACATTACGGGCCTGAAAGCTTCAATTTGGTTTTTAAATTTCAGTTAAGAAAATCTTTTTCGATTCTCAAATTTGAAACCGCGTTTAATGGTACTGATGAGACTTCAAACCATGGACATATTTTTTTGCAATATCTAAATGCAGTGGTGTAGAAGAGCAAAATACCGTAAAATGGTTTTCTTAACATTTATTTAATATTGCCTATCAATAAAACAATTAATAAAAGAGTATTTTTTTTTTGTATCTTTAGCAATTGAATTATTACAAAAATATATTTATTTAAAAAAAAAAGCTTTAGTGGTGTTAGTTCACTGCATAAACTTATTTTTTTACATAACATTTTGTTTATTTCTAAGAAATTACAATAGTTTTCGATTTATCCATCAACTTAAAAAAAATCTATTTTTGGAATGTTGGATTGTTGCTTGCGGGGTCTTAGAAAGCAATCGCTTGAATGTGGATGCAATGATGAAAACTTATTACAGTTACTATGCTTTTATCACATAATTAAATTAGAGTAAGGTTTAATCCCTAATCTTTTTTTTTCAGTGTTTATATAGTGACGTGGAATGTTGGAACAAAGTACCCGGACGATATATCCCTTCACAGCTTGCTAGGGCTGAATAAAAACCCGTCCCTTAGCGAATATTTGCCTGATATTTATGCTATTGGTTTGCAAGAAGTCAACTCTCAACCTCAAAATCAATTGCTAGGTTTTTTTAAGGAAGATCAATGGATTCAAAAATTCAAGGATGTTCTTCAGGGTTTAGACTATGTCTCAGTTAAGACCGAACAAATGCAGGGGTTACTGCTTACTGTTTTTGTTAGAAAGCAACATTTGGTCCACCTTAGAAATATTGAATCAGAATATACAAGAACCGGACTGGGTAATCTATGGGTATTTTTTTCTAATATATTAAGTTTTATTTTGAGATTTTCAATGTGTAATTTTAGGGAAATAAAGGAGCAGTAAGTGTTAGAATGCAATTATATGGTGTAGCAACAACGTTTGTTGCTGCTCATTTGGCAGCGCACGATCATGAGTTGGATGAAAGGATAGAAGACTACAAACAAATTATCAATAATCATCATTATCATGTGAAAAAATATAAAAACATATTTGATCACGAGTAAGTTTTTAATTAGAACTTTTATTTCAAAAGCATTTAACACAACTGTCTTATTTTACTATTTCACTTTAGTTACGTCTTCTGGTTTGGTGATTTAAATTTCCGCTTGAGCGGGGATGATTCACCTGAACAAGTACGTTCATTAGTAGAGAAAAACAACTTGAAAGAGCTACTTGAGAGGGATCAACTTTTCTCAGTGCGCCGAGAAAATAAAGCATTCCAATATTTAGAAGAAAGGCTTCCAGAATTTCCACCAACATTCAAATTTAAAGAAGGAACATCTCAATATGACATGAAGTAACTTATAAATAAAAAAAAAAACATTATTTCAAAATATGTTATTACAGACGTCGACCTGCTTGGACAGACAGAATTTTATATGCTGTTCAGAAAGACAACTACGCTAATGTTACATTAAACTTAAATCAAAAATCTTACAAATGTCACCCTGGCTATAATATTTCTGATCACAAACCTGTAACTAGCGAATTTTTAATGGCCGTGAGTATTTTATGTATAATTTTGTTCTATTTTTGTTGTATTTAAATTAAAATGTATTATAACTTATTGCATACTAACTAATTTCTTTCGATTTCACCACAATAAAAAAAAATCTTTTTATTATTTTTGTTAAAATAATAATACAATCGAACCCCCAATAACACGGATGGCAAATCCACATATAACAAGATGGTTTAGATTTAGCCCAAACTCTATTAGTTCGTTATTTACGTTTGGTTAACATTCTTAAAAAGACCTCACAAGACACGGAACGTATCTTCCGACTTTACTCCTTCTGTTGATGACAATTTGAGCTTTAAACGTGTTTACGCTTGAGTTTTTTAAGATAGAGATCTAAGATAAGTAAGAGTCTCACTAATTTCAATATACCGTTTTTGCGCACAAAAATAAGTTATATAAATATAATCCATGTGTCTGGTATTAGGTCAATATTAAGTCAACACTCTCATTTATTTTGTTCGATGTTTCTAATTAAAATTTATTCAATAAACTTGAACTTAACTCTTTTAAATATTTAAATAAATTATATACATGACATCAAAATTTTATGTTATGTAAATAATTTTCGAAAAATCGTATCCACATGGATTTAGTTTTTTATTAATTTTAATAGTTAATTTTTGTTAACGCTTTTTTTTATTATAATTAAAATGCATATTTTATTATATCTTAGATTAAATTGATTGTTTTTTTACTTATTTAAAATAAGTTTTATGTTTACTATTATTTATTTGTTTTTGCTTTTTAACTTAAAAAATATGTTTAGTTGTTTTTGTTATTTAATATTAGCATTTCCTGTTTCTGTATATTTTTGTTGGCTTCTTTTTTTTTTTAATTCTTGAATGTTTTTGTTGTTGTGAATTTTAATTTTTGGTTCTGCTGTTTTTTGTTTCTTTTGCTTTTTGTAATTATTGTAAAATATAATAGTTTTTTTTATTTCTAATTTAAACTATTTTTTTAAATTTTAATATTAATTAAAATAAATCGAGATGGTTATTATTTATAGAATATTTAAAAGGAAGAAGAATGAGGTGTTACTAAAAATATATTAATATAAAATCTCAAAGATCCAGAATTTAACAAAAAAAATTTAAACATTTATTAAATTTCCATTCTCTATAAAATAACATTTTAACACAATATTTTAATGTTAAGCTAGTTTTAAAAATAATATCGTTGAGCTTAAGATTCAATTCTAATCATCTTATTTTTATTACACTTCATTATTTCATTAAGCTTCTCTGCTTTCTTCTAGATTAATGTTCCAACTTCATTAGAACTTGAAGTAGAAGATGAATGTTACGAAGGATTTGAAGAAAACTATATAGAATTTGCCAAGATTGAACCCTATTTCTATGTTTGTGTTTGCCTGGTCATTGTAGTATTTGTAATTATCATTTGTGTTGTTCATAAAAAGAGGACTTCTTCTCCAAGACATTTTGTTCCTCATCAAGTCACCTACGCTATTCAATAGTCTTATGAAGAAACCATGAAATAAAAGCATTCATAAATTGAAAATAAAAAAAAAAAAAATAGTTCTTATTATACAAATTGTTATTACAGATACAGTATCCGAAATGGTGGTCTAAATACTTCAATGAGTACTTAAACGAGAATGATTTCCACTATCATCGAATTGATTCTTACGTAGTTATTCTTGGGGTATCCGCTATACTCGTTTTCTGTACCTTCATGACCTTGTACTTACGTGCTGTTGGAGCAGAGGCTGGTGGAAACTGCACAGGGAAATTTGTAATTGTTCCCTTTTAAGATCGATTTACCAAATTTACATTTAATATTATTTTCGGTAGTAGTTTTTCATGTCTTAAAATTAGCTCTTCTATTTAAGATAATTCAAATGGTTTAAAGGAAAATTTAAAAATGAATACTATTATATCTTTGTTATATAGACAACCACATTTTTAGTTCCGTTTTTAGTTTTAGCTTTGATGAGCAATTTAAATAGTGTATAGTTTAAAACCAAACAACTTTTTATAGATATACAAGGAAGGACTTTAAAGATTTTAACATTCAAAAATATAAAGTATAACTATTATGAAAAACGATTATTTGGATAATTGGCTTTAGAGTAGATTGAGCCAAATTTATTTGAGTTCAAGGTGGTTTTGTATAATTTAGATTTTGTTTTTAGTTTAAACAATTTGAATAAACATTGTTATCTGCAATATCAACAAACTTCTATATTTTACAAGACATAACACTATTACAATCAATCGGAGCAAAACAAATTAACTTTACTTTGAAATTGTTGATGATTTTAAACGGTCTTTGTATTATGTTAATGTTTCGTTAGGCTTTCAGTTAGATCTACTTTTAAAATGATCTCTAGCCATTTTTCCGATCCTTACTGTAAAGTCCGATGAAGCGAATCAGTAAAACTGTCTAATAGAGCACACTTAGGCTCTCTTTTATTAGCTCTCTAGCAAATTTTAAGTCCTATCCTATCATCCTATATCTCTTTTAATAGCTCTTATAACTCTCTAGCCATTTTGGATCCTGAGATATCAGTTTATTTTTGGATCCTTACTGTGCTTACTATGTTCAGATGAACATATATTGTAGAGAGATTGTATAGAGGACAACTTAGGCTTTCATTTCTGTAAAAATATCATCAACAATATTTTTGCAGCTATGACTAGAGATTTATTTGTTTTTAATTAAGACAAAGGATCCAAAATCAACATTCTAATCCCAAGTACAAAGAAGTTACATGCAATCACAGGGAACATTCGACATTAAAAAAATTTAGCGGTGTAATCTAAATTTTCAAGAAAAGTTACGTCTTTTATTTTGAGTTGCATTTATAAAACTTCAAACAAATACATTATCAATCGGTTCACGAGATGATTTCTACTGATAGAGGGTTTGGAGTAACAATTTGATTGCAATAGTAACATTTCTTGTTTAATGTATTATTTTGTGACATGGCTTGATAAATATAGAAGGTTATGACAATATGTCTACAAGTAAATAAAAGTTATGCAACAAAATAAAAATGTTTTAATTCGAGTTTAGTATAATTTCAGAAAAATAATGAATGTAAAAATTTGATTTAATTTATTTTGACTAAACGAATAATAATAAATCACACAAAGAACCGCTCAGTGTGTAGCAGTGAAATTAAGGAATGTTTGCTTCCCATGTATTTACCGGCTGCTATTACATCGAATGTTTAGTGTCTTACTTTGAATTGAGTCATTTCGACGTTGATGAAATAACATTTTAACCATATTATAGTCTTTAAATAGTAGACAGCTCATCACTGACTTTACTCATGCTTGTAAGATGTGACAGGTAGACAGTGGTTTCCCAATTGATTAGGTTTAATTTATTCAGTTGATTAAATAAGATAGTCAAAAGGATTTATAGTTAACTAGCTACATGTTATTTCCATTACAACTTAGGATTTGAATAATTTTGTTTGTTACAATAAATTAATATTTTGACACTAACAACCATATTTTTGCTAAGAATCGCAATGTTGTTTTGGATGTGTTTTTTATGATAATTATTAATCTCAAATTATTTGTTTTTGACCATGTCGATCAAAAAAGTTCAGCGTTGAAGTGTTGAACATAGGTATTACATCAATTATTTATTTTGACAAATGATATCTTATTTCACTTGGACCCAGCTTCTGACAAGAGAGAACGCAAAACATAAGTTTATATTAAAAACCAATAATCATCTTCCATCAACAATATATCTTCAATTAAACTTGATTATAATTACTTTTATACATTTAATCTTTGATCAACAGCCAATTTTAATATACATATGTTTTCGATTTTCACACTCCACAGGTTCAAGACATTCCAGTTACTGAAGGCGATAATATTGAATTCACTTTCATTTCTCGCTGGGTTATTGATGAGGAGAACATAATTGAATATTGGCAGTCGAAGGACTTCCGTCCGGCGAGTAGCGATTGGATAGGAATATACAAGCAGTCTTTCGCAAGTTTAAGCGAATATATTGCTTATGAGTATGTGAACCAAGCTGAATGTTATCCAGTCGAAGATAGTGAGAACTTAACTCATTGCTCACTTAGGGCTGAGTTTCCAGAAAATGTGCACTTAAATGATGGTGAAAGTTATATTTTAATTTACATTAAAAATACAGGAATCCGTGGAGTGATGAGTATATGTGGTATAAGCAATGTGTTTCGAGGTGAAAATCGACCACCGTCACCTAGATTTGAAGCTGTTGATTAGTTTTTAAGGCAGAAAGAAATGTTTATTATATTATTGTCTTATGTGGTTGCTTACTGAAACTTGAATGATTTCACAAAAGGGAAGCATAAAGTTCTCCTCTCTACAATGTGATGATTTCATCTAACGATAATTGGCCGGTGCTAATAGAATATAGTGTGAGTTTAACACCTATAATATAAGAGAAGAGGAAATTATTTGGTAGTCACAAGACCTATTTTTGTATAATGTTAATTATAAAGTGTTAAATAAAGATTTTGTTTGTATTATGATTTTTTGTTTTTTTTTACCCTTAGTCGATATAAAAAATTAAATTGGGTAATCGTTGTTCGATGGGTGTTCTAATCACATATTGTATTCGATCACGGTAAACGAACGGGTACGAATTTCTTGTTTTTATTTCAGATTTTGGAGATTAGTCATTGAATTTTTTTGCCACTTGTAAGTAGCAAAGAGTCTTTCTTTAGTCTTAGGAAGATGTACGAAGATCTATGTCTTATCTAGATATAAAGGTCTCATTAAGAAATATGGTTTCACTTATTTCACTTTCTTTATCAATATAAACAGTTTTGAATTTATGAAAAGATCGACAAGCTCAATCAAATATTTATCTTCTTCGAGGTCCACACTTTTTAATTTAGATCTCAAGTTTTTAGTAAATCTCTTCGATGAATGAACTTTGTGTTATAATTGCGCAAATTTGTGACGTCTTTAATTCAGGGTGCTCAGATGTCCCACATTTCCCTACTTTCTATCAAAAAAACCTTCATTTCCTCCATCCAACCAAATCTTGTTTTCAATTTCGTTTGTTCCTACCAATCAATACAAAAATGTAAATGTGTGTCTGTTGGAAATATTATGAACTTGAATAGAGATTTGTGTTTTTTTGTTTAGATTCTGTCTAGATTTATTAAGACTTGTGTCGGATATCGTGAGCGTGGATTCAGTGAGAATAAGCATAAACAATAATAACGGACAAACCAACATGGATGAGATTTCGATTACATCAATTCGCTTAATAAAGCATGAAAACAACCTTAACAATGTTCCAACTTTATTACCTAGTAAAAAGGAGCTTTTTACGTATTCTGATAGCTGTTACAAACAATTCAAAGAAAGCCAATAAAAATTTAAGAAATAAAGCAAACCTAACAAAATATTGATAGCGAATATAAAACCGCGTGTGAATGAAATATAAATTATAGACTCAAACGTATCTGAGTTAAAGAAGAATCTAGCCACTAATGGTAGGATCAATAATTATCTCTTATTAAATACTGCTATTACAATGAGAAAGATTTAACCGACTGCTTAAATTTTAGAGACCTTAGAGTAAAATATAATATAGATAGAAAATCATTGTTCAAGTTTGATCAGTATGATAATTTAATTAATTTCTTGAAGGATATAAAATATTATGATAACATATAAATTGTTATATAAAAGTTTTTACTTCCCCATATAAAAAAAAATGATATGCTAAAGCTTGACACACACCCACAAAGACAATTCGAGTATATAAACGTTAATGGCTATGGTCACNAGTACTGAGTTTTTATAAATAGTTGCATTGATGAAATCAAAACTTAATATATAAAAAATATATTGAACTATTTGATAATAATTAAACACTAAACACATGATATTAAATGTAAATTAAAAAATCACATACTAATAGTCCTAGCCTTGTAATATATAAACCGACTCCAAGAAAGAAAAAAAATTGTATTTTGCAAGTTTCATTGATGATAGCTTGAAGAGAACTTAAATGGAATATAAGAATCTTACTTTATAAGAGGAAGGTGAAACTTTTAAAACTAAAACAATTAATTAAAAAAATTAAAAAAAAAAACAATTATATTTTTTTTTAAATATATTGGTAAATCTTTAAATTTTACAATTTTTCAATATTCTTTCACTTTATATTTTTTATATCATATTATTGTAACTTTTGCTGCGGTTCTTTATAACCTTTCTGTGTTTGGACCATAAATTTGTTTTCAATAAAAAAAAAAAACAAAAAAGAGAAAGATCAACGTTTCCAATTATCCATACATGTTTACCTTCATGAAAAATCCTACACTTGCACTTTAAAATTCATGTTGCTTCTCAAAATTTCCTACATTCCTACGTAGGAATTAAAAAATATCGCTGAGCACCCCGTTCCTTTTAAAGCTAACCATGTCTGGCCTGAAACCTTAATCTATCTTTATTAGAGCTACTTTTTATTATTTAATTCATGTTGCCTTTTCTTAATACTTTACCCGTTTCTCGTGAACGGTTACATATTTTTTACTTCCAAAAACTGAGATTTGCACATAATTAAATATAATATAATGAAATATAACATTCAAAAAAATATATATTATTAAGACTTTATCACAAATGCAAATAAATATCAAAATCTACATAAATATTTACTTTTAGAGCCTCTGGCCGGTAAAGCGAAAATGTCAGGTCATATAAAAATTATTCTTAGAAAATAAAAAAAAAGGTTACTGTTTATTCTTAATGTGCCTTTAAAAATAGGCTGTTTTTCAAAAATATAGAACTCTATTACTTTATGATTTTTACCTAAATATACTTCCTCCAAAATGTTTCCCAGTTATTATTTTTAAGAACATTTAACAGAAACAGTATTTTAAATTATAAATAAAATTTATTTACATAAATTAATAACATGTTATAGAGCTTTATTGTCTCGCGTCCCTGTTTTCTTTGATGTTGTTATAAGACCAGGAAATTATCGTATTTTGTATTCTAGTTTCTATTACCTGAAGATTTTTACCTCAAATATTTGCAAAAAAAACCTGGAGAGGTATTTATTTTTATTTATATATATTTTTAACTAATTAACAATGAATGTTAATTTAAACCGAGAACTTAAGCTAACAACAAGCCTCGTAGATCAATTAAAATTAGTCGGCTGAATTTTTAGAAAGTTTAGATGCTAGCAAAGATTTGACTAATCGACATATTTTATGTAACTTGATGTTTTTCACAAAGAACAAAAAATGTGTTCCAAGCTGCATTAGGTTGGTTACAGAAAATATTGAAACCAGTGACGAAAGGGCGTTTTCCAGGATCAACCTCAAGAAGAAGATTGTAAGTCTTCGAAAAACCTTTCGAAAAGTAATAATACACGCTTGACCTAGGATGAGAAACGTGGTTTTCTGTCGACGATGGGGAAATCATTGGCTGGTGGATATTACATGAGATCATCGTCGGTATAGACAAACAGGACCGAAGCAACAAAAATACTAGATGCAACAATGGAGCTTGTAAATCGAAAAAAATAACACCACATCTATGCACATTAAGAGCAAGATTGATGCAGAGAGCTGCTATTTATTCCTTAAAAATGTATCTATTTAGAAATGAAGTTAAAGCTAAAATTGAGAATGTAGCACTTTTAGGAGACATATGCCTTGTTGTGGTAAGCTCAACTAATGGAAATCCCTGAAGAACCTCAAGCAAACAACATTCAAAACAAAATTTCTCTCACAATCGTGAAATTGGGACAAACTTAAAATGAAAGGAACACAAATCGATAACCAAATTTGCTTTATGAGAATTTATTGATTCAACAAAAGATCTAGGCATCAGCCACTTCAAGCTGGACTTACTCGCGTCGCATGCCATTATAATTTTTTTGAAGAAGTCAGGGTTTACTGGAAAAGGGGCTGAAGTCAAAGCTTCAGGTATTAACGAGAATTATTCATTTGAGTTCTGTCCTATCTCTTTTAATATATTATCTTATTCCTTGATTGTTGATGAACTAAATTCTATTTTTATATATTAATTCTCAGGTTCTTAAAATCTAAAAACTGCACTACGCCGAATCATGCTGAGTTAAGTCTTCGCTCAATAAAAATTGCGTTCCTGATTTCCAGTTCACATGTGAAGTTGACTACCCATTGTTCCTGAAATATTATTAATGAAAGTCAAGATCTATATAGAGTAACTTCAAATCTTCGCCAGTTTTCTTTCCCAAACTTAAAATTTATCTTTAAAAATCAAACTTCAAATTGTTTCAAATTATCATTTCATATTTTCTAATTTAATTCTATTTTCATATGGAATGGCTGATAAATTGTAAATAAAAACAAATCGTAACATGAACTTATTAAACTGAAAACAGTATATTTTATTTGGAATTACATTTTCCTAAAGGAGTAATTATTGCCGAACCACGGTCGTACCACCAATGAGTTATAATGTTTCTTTTCCTTCGTATTGTCATGAAAATAATCAATATGAACATTCCTTGAAGGCCGTTTAATATTTCCAAAAAAGCTAAACTGTCTTCATTTCCTGGTGAGTAAAATGTGATAACTTCCAAAATCCATACTATCATTATGAGGAAACTAATAAAAGTTATGCATTTAGCGCTAAAAAAAAAGAATAATAGATTAATATAATTCATGTAATAAATAGCTTCTATCGGCAAAGTCTTTTATCCCTTTTATGTTAAGTTTATTAATATAGTTGAGAATTCTAAAATATCTTTTCAAGTCAACCAAATTTAAGAAACCTATGCCTTCGCAATGGATATGCGATATAATAGGTGAACTTTTGATGCATTTTTTAGAAATCCATCAAAGTTAAGTAAGCACTAAAGATATTATTTGATATCTTTTTATAGAATCATGTCAACTTAAAATAATTTATGTACAAAATAAATTGTATTTTTGTTAAAAATATTTATGATTTTAATTTGAATGCGATTTTATAAGTGGTTATGACCCATGTAACATTTTTTAAGGATGACATCCTGGTGATATCAGTGTCTCAGTTTTTGTCTCCAGTTGATCCCCACGACGTTGTGATGATATCACCATGATATCATTTGCGTATCACCCAACGAGTTTTCACACTAATACATTGATAAAAGTCAAACGAGACCTTCTTTGGACAAAAAATTCATCCCACTGGAGTTTTAAGTTTCTTTATTTAAAAACATATTGATATTGGACTTTTAGTGGACGGCGAGAAGCACCCTATCCGAAGGCCGATGNGCGTATCACCCAACGAGTTTTCACACTAATACATTGATAAAAGTCAAACGAGACCTTCTTTGGACAAAAAATTCATCCCACTGGAGTTTTAAGTTTCTTTATTTAAAAACATATTGATATTGGACTTTTAGTGGACGGCGAGAAGCACCCTATCCGAAGGCCGATGTGATGTTCACAAAAGTTATGTCCTTAAGTCACCTTTTCAGGGATGTTTTGTTCAGGGTAAACAATTAGACTTAGTT
>JXPG01049254.1:149-23793 GCA_001015175.1 Megaselia abdita | reverse complement strand
TGAAATAGGCTCGGATTATTTCTTGGTCAGTGCTAAAACAAACAAAGTCCATCTTTTATTACTTTTTTTCTTTGAAACACATCACGAGAAAAGATGCATCCACAATAAAAGTACTCAAATACTGGGCTATGCTGATGACATTGACATTATTGTGTAGGAGGGTCGATTTAGAACATAGTTTTTTAGAGGTTCAGAAAGCGGCAGGAATCATAGGATTAAAAGTGAATACATCCAAAACAAAGTACATGTTAGCAAGAAGAAATTTTAGTGCACTTCGAAATCATTGGCACTAGTGACTTTGAAGTGGTTCGTATACCATTGGTAGTTCAGTAAACCTCTCTAACAACACCTCAGAGGAGATAATTCGAAGAATAGTACTAGGACGTCAATATTTGTGTGGTCTTAGCCACCTTCTTTGTTCAAAACAGCTAGATCGAAGTACAAAGATCCAAATTTACAACACTCTCATTATCCCAATAGTTATGTATGGATCAGAATCGTGGGAGTTGACAAAGGTAGACTGTGAGAGACTATTGATTTTTGATAGACGTGTTCTCAGAATTTTGTTTGACCTATTAACATTGATATGGAATGTAGGAGCAGATATAATGATGAGCGTTGCGGTCTGTATATAAACGAAACTATTGTCCAAAGGATCAAAGTGCAGAGGTTGAGGTGGCTTGGTCAGATTGGTAACAGAGGTAAAGACAGACCGAGTAAGCGCTGATCTATTCAGGGGAAGGCGATTTAACGAAGTTGCAAGTAAAATCGACGTGGAGGAGAAAAACAAAGGATAAAGACGAATGGAGAGATATTTTACAGCAAGCTAAAACATTTTAATTGTCGTCAATACTCAAATATGTAGCTTACACGATAAATGTTTGTTGAGAACTGATAAAAATAATGTGTATGGAAAAAATGTCAATTGTAATGTATTGTATTTCTACATATTTTTTTAAACAAAAGTTTGGTAAAATTTTGATTAAAAATTGAAATAATTATTCTGAAATCCGTTTATTGAAAATCTAAACAATTTGTTCAACAAAAGTCATTAAATCTCGAAATCATCATAATTTTTTTTTTTTATTTTTTTAAACTTTTTGCTTTTTTTTTTGTATTTTTTTAACTAATGTTAAAAAAAACTAAATCACACAACGAGCCAAAGATGACTCAAGGTGTAGCAGTGATATTCAGGAATGTTTGCTTCCTATGTGTTTACCAGCTGCTTTTCTACATCAGTGCTGTTAGTTTTCCCTCTTCCTCTGAATAGAGTCAGTGATGAGCTGTCTGCTATATTAACGAGTGTATTAGAGGTACCCTTTTATTTCATCAACATCGAAACGACGAGGCTGGCGTCAGGTAGTATATCCGACTCACACGAAAAAAAGTTTCTTACGAAAAATTCGGACGCGTGCATTGAGGATCGAACTCAAAATCGTCAGACTGGAAGGCGAGAGTGCTAGCACTTACAGCAACCAACTACCTATATATACAGGGTGTCCCAAACTACATATAGTAAATCGACCATGGTGCATCCATTGGAAACGCAGAATCAAAATCAACGGTTAAAACATACCCTTCTCATTTGATTTTTTCGAGAAACTGACTTGGCCACCCTGTTTCACCAAGATTTTTCATGGTAACCCTATACGAAAATTCACCAATCGATGCATAATTGTCGATTTACTATATATAGTTTTTTTTTGTGAAATTCTTAGATCTCGAAGGGCCTTGCGAGATACTTCAAGTCAACGTTGAATTTTGAGGGGATTGACATGTAATAGCGCGTTTACCCTAAATTGTTGTTGTGATCAAAATTTCTGAATTAACATTACATTTTCTTATTGGCAATAATTTTAGAAATCAAATCCTTTTTACAACATAAAATCTGATATAATCTGTTAACAGTGTATATAAACGACATAATCCTTAACAGGTATTTATTGGGTACTTTAGAATTTTATGGGTATCATTATTTCAAAATGAGATGATTGATTAATTTAATACATTTAACATTACAATTTTTACTATTAAAATATTACAATGATTTCGTTTCAGTAGAGAATAAAAAATATAAATAAACTCCAACCATTAATTGTGAACAAATAATTTAGTTATACCTTTAAATTAAAAATGTTGCCAATGTAGTGTTGAAATTTCGGATAACTTTTTGCATTGGAAAAGTCAATTACTACAGAAAATATGTTAATTTTTAGGTTTTAATTCGGACAAATTTAATTTAAAGTATCATGGATTATCTTTTCAGTAATACCAGAAATTAGCAATTCATTTATAATCAAGACAATACATTCAACATTCCCATATTACTACTAATCATCAATTTCCCTCAAATCCCTCAATTATTGTAAGCCATAAATAAATAAGCCAAGTCCATAATGTCAAATATAAACAAAAAGCACACATAATAATAAAAGCAATTTCTACAGAAGTGCAATATTAAAAATTGCTCAAGAATCAAAACAAAAAATTTAATAAAACCGTCACGAACCGATCGTAAATTAACAGAAACATTAAATAAAGAAATAAAATCATCGTCGAAACCAGCTTCGACGCAAAATCACTCATCGAAATGCATTATCAGTAACATCTTGACCCGACAACACGGTAAACCATAACAGTCGCAGTCGTCTATCCATATCTGAAAATCGAAAACCTGATCGATGTGACCTTCTCTTTCCTTCAAGAATCTTACGATTCAGAGCGGTCAACTATATCGCCAAGAAAGTAGAAATTCTATACATACGCAAAAAGAAAAAAAAGAAAAAACTGATAACGTTTGAGGTGCTCTATCAGTTTTTTGAGTAGGAAAAAAATCAGTCGGTTTCAAGCTTTCAAACCGTGTGGAAGGCATCGGATCGGTAAAATAAAAATATAAAAAGAAGAGCCATCAAAAGAAAAAGAAAATAAAAAAAAGTGGTGTGATTTTATTTCCAAGACAGTTAATTATTCCAGTTATTTGAGAGTGCTTTAAATGGAAACTACAACAAACAAGTGTTAAAACCGCAGTTTCTATAGATGATTCCAGCCTTCCTCTACACAACAGATTTTTTTGCATGGCAAGTGATAAACTTTTGCATTCAAGTGTTTCTTAAACGCTTTACGAGGATCCAATGTAAATATCATTAGACTTTTAAATCACTTTTAATATCGAATTAGAATTCACATGCAAATGGGTACTCACCTTTCTTGTCACCTCTCTTCATTTCGTTAGTTCATTTCGATTCAAATCAATTTGAATGGGTTTCTGTGTCGTTAGGCAACTTCGTATCAAATGCATTCATTCATCATAAGTGCCCCTGAAATTCCGAGCATTTCACTGACGTACTGGACTCAAACTTATACTGTATTACATACAACCACCTTACCTCATTATGCCTTTTCTATTGTCTGACTGGTTGGCAATTACTATGTAATTGCGTCTTGGCTGAGTGTCGTGCGTTTTATGGGAAACCAGACTTTGGTTGGCTACGATACCTATTTGAATAAAATGTGTGGTTGAGAATCTTAAGGTTACGTAAGGAAACCTGATATATTTGCATATTCTTGTCGTGTGCCGCGGAGGCTCTCAGATTAGGTTCTCTTCTTCTACTTTCCTCTTATCGCTTATCAGGTTGAATGAGCTGTTTTTTTGTTTTCTTGTTATTATGTATAGTTTATATAGTTTATATTTATTATTCAATTTGTTGTTTTGGTTTGTTGGTAACTGATATATTTATAGCGAATTTATTTTGAATAGATCTTAATCAAAGTGGGAACAATTGAAGTTTTAAGTGGCTTTTTAAATTTATTAGGAAGTGTGGATACTCGAAGGCACAGCTCATTAACACAATATGTAAAATTTAAAATCCAAGAGGAAAAAAAATCGAACCGAGTAAAAGTCTAATTCTCATCCCGAAACCTGTCGGGTTTTGTTCGGTTTAGCTTTGATTTTTAGGCAATGAAAATTAATTAGTTTGAACTAACAAAAGAAATTGTTTTATTTTTATGGTTTATCTTTTTCTGTTAAATCTTGAACTTTTCTCTCTAAAAACTTTGATGCGGTTTTTTAAGCCTTAATAGTGCCTTTTTAGTTTTTGAAGGCCTCATTAGTATCAAACTTGAGAATAGGATAAGAAAAAATACTTTTAAATTTAAGCTTAGAGAATTTAAGAACTAGACCAATCTAGTGTCGACAAGTCAAAGTTCTGTTAATAGTAGTTTGTAGTAGTCAGTTAGTCCTTTTCGTATGAAAAACGTAAAAAAAATCGACACATTTTGGACAAAGCTTGTCAAGATTGTCTTTGACTCCAATACCAACTGCTCCCTGAATCTTGTCAAGTATAGGTCTGACAATAGTTGTGATAATCCAGAGAGTAAGCTTTGGAGATATGCATCAAGTTGCATTTTGACACTTGTCATTTCCTTATCGTTTCTTTTAATTTTCTTTTTCATGATAGTCTTAAGTCGATTAAGATTCCAAGATACTTTGCTTCCTTACTTACTGTAAGACGCTTACCTTTCAGTTTCGGAGGAAAGTAATTTTCAATTCTTAGTTAATTCCTGTAAATAGCAGCATATCGGTCTTGTCTGGATTCACACTCAACCCGAATTTGTTGGTCCAATTCTACGGCATGTAGCTTTTGGTCGCCTAGCTCATGGAGAATCTCGTTCATCACTAACAGCCTTGGCCTATCTTGGATAGTATGATGCGATATTTCAGTGACCATGAGATTTAGTTTATTTAATGCTCGTTCAATGGCTTCATTGTTGAAATCCCTTTCAATATCTATTATATTGGTTAGGTTCTATCGAGCTTCTTACAACCTCTTGAAGAGCAGATTCTGTTGATTTACTCTTTATATTAGCATGTTGACTTGGTTATATTTTTGTTGGGATGAAAAGACTTCTAACGTGCTCATCTAAAATTCTGTATGATATTTTAGGTCCATAGTATTTTGCTTTCGAGTGATCCACCTTTCTGGCTTTAAGGAGTCCTCTTTCCATGTATCTGTATAGAGTTCCTTTAGCATCTTCCGGAATATTTCGTCTATAACAGGTAATTTGTATGGCTTAAAGGTACCTATAGCTCATAGTACCTTTTCATTTTAGTGTTAGTGTCAGTGCTGTCTAGGAAAGAATCTAAATACCCAACACCTTTTATTCACAAACTTTATAATGTCGATGGGTAGTACATAACAATTTTTAGGGGTATTCTAGTTCGCAAGTAATATGTACCACGCAAGTAATATGCTTCGGTGAGTAGAAGCTCCTCAAACTGAGCCCCCTTCCAAAGTTGTCCCATTTTGATGAGGGCACTGATTGGAAACACTTCGCCACTCACGCTATATATCCTCTCTTTGATCCCTGCTAGTTCTCAAGTCGATAGACGACTTTAAGGTCTTTTTTAGAGGTAGGTTTCCCAGTCTCGAATCTGGAGTGAAGTATAGTCCTTAGCCTTCCAGACTTGGTACGAGAGAGAGCACTCCATTTTCTATATGGTCAGTGTTTTCCCATAGTATCACCAACGTGTAATTTCTCAGTTCTTGGTGGCAAGGCTTGATTTCCAATCAGCATTTCTAATCGACGACGGTCATCGATCTTGCGTGAACGAGAAGAGTCACTGAAAAACTAAAGTTCTTTAATTAGTCCTCTTTGAAAATTTGCTGAATTTAGGTCAAAGCATTTGCAATGAAAAAGGTTCTTAATACTATGCTAGTGACAATGAGCAGAGCTTTAAAAGCTCTATTTAGACTGGAATAATACACTTGTTTTAATAAACTAATTAAGATCACTGATACATTCAGTCTAAAATAATTAATTCCAATTGCAAATTAATTCACCGAGAGAAAAAAGTGCTAAAATTTAGCTAAAAAGTGCGGAAAATTAGCACAAAGTGTGTACTGAGCGGACCCTTCACTTTGTGCTAAAAATCCGCACTTTTGTGTGGATATTTAACAATTTTAGGTTGTTAAATTCAAAAAATCCACACTTTTTAACAATTTAAAATGGTTGAATCCAGAAAACTATCAGCACTTTGTGTTAACTTTTAGCCAAAAATGCTAAATTTCAACAAAAAGTGCTGATTTTTTACACATTTTAAAAATGATAAAAATCAGCACTTTTGTGTTAAAAAAATCTGCACTTTTTTCTCTGGGTGTTGCTAACAAATTAAAAGCAGTATCAAAGTCGAATAGAATGGACAACGTCAGATATATCCTACTGGAAGCAGATCTGATCTTGTAATGGTATATGCATTGATTAACGAGTTCAGTTATATAAAGCAGCCATCACTATAATAGAGAAGGGCTTAATGCAGAAACATTTTGTTATATGCATATATAGTCAAGCTACGATAAAATCTTTATTCTGAAACTACATAAATTCGAATATTGTCTATAAATGTATAAAGACCAGGAAACGACAAAGCAGATGAGCTAGCTAAAAATGGTTCCTTCCTCTGTCCGGAGCACGTAGACCAAGAAGTGGAATGCCCCATATAACATTATAAATGTATCATAGAGAATCTCACCAATATGAAACACAACAGACGGTGCAAGAATTTGGAGAACTGTGTTATTTCAAGATCTATCTGGCCGTATCTAGACAAAAATAAAACCCTTTTCATTGTCAATCTAAACAAAAGTGATATAAAAATTATAGTATCATTAATAACACGACATTGTCTGATAGGAAAACATCTAGCTAGGCTTACAAATGACAA
This sequence comes from Megaselia abdita, assembly GCA_001015175.1. NCBI lineage: Eukaryota > Metazoa > Arthropoda > Insecta > Diptera > Phoridae > Megaselia > Megaselia abdita. The sequence continues at coordinate 17,072 of JXPG01049254.1, read as the reverse complement.
TATAGATGTTTGCAGAAGTTGTAAAGCGATAGACTCTTCTGAGAGTGTTTTCCACTTCCTATGTGAATGTCCGGCTTTAAGAGGAAAAAGAAAACTCACCCTAGAAAATTTATTTTTTGAAGATCTCGAAGAACTGGCAAATGTATTATTAGATAGTCTTCTAAAGTTTGTCAAATATACAAAATGGTTATCTAATAGCAATTCTAACAATCAAGGAAGTTAGTTGCAGGGTCACATATTCTGGAAATACAACAGGCATAAGCCTCTGAAATGAGATGGACGGCAAGTCATCGAACCCATATATACCTACCTACCTACCTAACGAGTTCAACAAGCTAAAACCCGACATTAATAATAATTCTAATATAGTAAAATTGAACAAAGATGTAAAAAATAGTATAAAGAATAGAAGAAATATTTAAGGAACATATTATTCTAAGGAATATATTTTTTTAGATTTTTTAGTAACGTGAATCCTCTAATTTTTGCAGTAAAAACGTCCCCATGACTTTTCCCTACCCTGCATTCACAAAATGTTAAAAAAGTTACATCAGCAAGACAACTTCATTGACAAGAAAATGTTAAGTAATGCAATGCTACTAAAAAAAACAACTAGTTTGATCTATGTCTCCAATATTAATGTATGGTTTGCTTTTTCCTTGGATGATGATTCTTTATCTAAATTGTAACGATCATTTGTCTTTTTATGGCACAGATCTGGTTGTCATGAGACAGTTAAATTCTTGACTTCTAAGGACAAGATATCATTATGGAAATCAAAACCTAGATTATAGTTTCAATTCCTCGACGATTTTTTACATTTAAAAAATAATATAAAGCATTTATTCTTGACCGTCATTTAAACACCTTGCCTTAATTTATTCATGTTTAACGGAAATTTCTAATGCGGAATATTGGTTTCTTGACCCGCAAATGTACTTATTCCAATCAGTATTGCTTCTGAATTAATGTAGCCAAGCGAAGAGTACTCACGATTTGGGGTGAAATTAAAATATCAAACTTAATAAAAATTAATTTTGTTGGTATTATAATTTAAGTAAGCACACGATTTATGTGATTTGTCAAACATTTTCATTTCATATTCTAAACTAAAATAAATTGTTTTTCAAAATCTAACTAATAATCTAATAACTTAATTATTTTAAATGAAAATTCTTAAAATATTGCTAATCTTCAAATGTCTTTATCTGGTGAACGAGTAAATTATTCGATTTTATCTTTAATAGTTTAAAATTTTGTGAAAATATATTAAATAATTCTTTTAAATTTAGAAAAAATACTTGTTTTCAATTTCGTGAGTTTTATTGCATTTGCAAAAGACAGACTCAAATAATTTCCTTGCAATACCAGAAACCAATAAATTTATATAAAAAAAAACCCACAAAGCATGACACACCGACTTAAGTAACAAGAAAATTTCAAGTTGCTTTAATTTCCTAATACAAATTTACAGATATCTCAAGAAAGCTAACAAAATGTTTGTTAGCATTTGTCAAGTGTTTGTACATTATAAATCAGTTAAGATTTTTTTCTAGAAAAAAAATGATTGTAAAAATGGACCGCCTTTTAAGTGTTGTTCCTTTCCAAATAATCAAAATGACTCTTTTTATGGTATCTAATTATGGCTTTATTCAACAATAAAGGTAATCATTGCAATTAACTTAAAATAATAGCTATATTAAATTCTCAAGTGGTAATTATTTGTATAAATTCTCGTTTCTATAAGTTTTTAAAACATTTTCTCGATTTTTTTTTAAATTTCTTTATTCAGTATAATTTAGTTATCGTATCGAGTGAGAACTTTCTTCGGACAAAATGTGATTTTTTTAAGTGTTTTTTTTTCAATATTTTTGTTCTTATAGTTTTTTTATAATATTGTAAATTGTGGTAAGACAGAAGACATTCCGATATTATATAATTCCGACAACTATAACCGATATTCTTGATTTCCCAAAAAAAACTTGTCTTTCTGTCCTTTATTACTTTGTGAATTAAATCCAATAAAAACCACTCATTGATTTCAAGATCATTGATTAAGATCGAGTTGCAGAGCTAAGGATGTGAGTAAATTATTCTAAATGATCTCACCTTCGAAGTTGATGCCTATAATTACACCATGGATTTATAAACGTTTATCAACAGTTTATGGTAACATGTCGATCTGTTTGACTTTGATTAAATGTTGGCAATAAATTCATTACATTTTTATTGAAATCATTATGTTTATAGTTATATTTATGCAATTAAATCAACACTAAAGAATATATTTTCTTCGATCTAGTCTAGCTAGAAAATATTTTATCAAAATTTTATTTTAATTTTTCAAGTAATAATTTGATTATATAAAGTAAGCATTAATTTAAATTAAATATACATTGGAAAACAATATATGATCATACATTCTTTATATAAAATCCAACAGGGATGCTCCGATTTTGATTTTGCAGGATATGTTAATCGAAGTCTGGAATAGAAGATGAGTTACTTTTTGTTACGTTAAGGTTCCCGTTACGTTTTTTATTAAATTACGTATGACAGTTCAGTTTGTTATTGTTTTAAAGTTTTCATAAAGGATTTTTGTGTAGTGATATAGAAATAACTTCAAGTCAAAACGAAAACTATATACGTAGAAAAAATGGACGGCACAATTTCTTCAATTAAAAATACAAAAAAGAAATTTATGTAAAAAAGAAAACTACGAGAATTAAACAAATATCAACATTCAAAAAGAATTAAATACTAAGGAAATAAAGAAGGAAAATATAACAAAATTAAATAAAACTTTATAATCAAACAACATTTTTTTTTAAATAATAGTAAATAGTAAATAAAAAAAAAATCACAAATGAAATTTCAAAACGAACAAATATTAGGAACACTCTATAAAATATTTGGTACACTCTACAAACTTTTTGGTCCACCTCTATTCTGCTCTATATTAAATTCTTCTTGTTAACATTCACTCAAAAATAAAATGTTAACCTCCTACAAAGCTACTCAGTTTCAACTCAATCGACCCTCGTAAAAGAAATATAATTTATAACTGAATTTTATAGTCTTGGGATACCTATTCTTAACTCTATTTACTACTTCTAAAATATAAAAAAATCTCTATTATTAATTTTTGTTTAGGTATTGCACTCGGCTAAATTTTAAAAATGATTTATTAAAGTTTAGCTCTGCTTAAAATATACACTCAAAATATATAAAAAAACTCTATAATTAAGTTCCAAATCGCTCGTTCATCAAACAATATTCAGAGACAGAATATTCGAGCTCATTTTCTGACCTTTTCAAGAGAACATTTTTCAAATATTCTGCTGTTTGATTGACGAAAGTTGGTCAATAAAATTTCAACAGGTCGGGTATCGGTGAATTTCTTAAAAAATCATGTAGTTTCAAAGTTCTCAAAAATAACATTTTTTGACCAAATTTACTAAATGTTATGCTTTAAACAAATAATGAATCGGTGCTTCAAACGTTCCGTAGTAGCACTACGGTTTTTTTTAATAAAATTAATTCTAAAATTGCCAACTCACAGCCTCTGGTCCATCCTCACTTTGAGTAATATATTAGGAACCACAATAGTCATATTAGGAATCATAACTTCGTGATAACTAAGTTATGCACTAAAATGTCATTTTTTATAGCCCATTTTTTCGGTTTTCGCTTCCCTTAATATCACACAGTTTTTTAAAAATTCTTCAAATTTTTAGTGTCTTTATTTGAAACGAAATAAAGTAATAATTGTGTTGGAAAGCCATTAACAAACCGTCCGGAAAGTATGACATTATCAGAATCTTTACTCACCCGAAAAAATAAGTTTTAAAATTTAAATCTTTAAACATTAAAATTTAAAATTATAATTTTAAAATAGACGTCAAAAACTATAGTTTTAAAACTTTAATTCTTTTTTTAAAACTATAATTTTGACATTTTAAGATTTTAAAACTTTAGTTTCAAAATAAGAAACATATAAAAAAATGACAAACCTTGTACATAGGTTCCTGTGCTTCATAGTTAGATGCGCTTCCCAACCAGCTGTATCTGATGTGAGAAACAGAAAAACAATTTGTTTCTTAAGGCAAACAATTTTTAAAAAATGTGTAAATTTTTAAAACTTTTTGTTTAAAAACTAAAATTTTGGTTTTAGAAATCTTTGAAACTAAAAAAACATTAAAAAGTCAACACTTTTTTTAAAACTATAATTTTAAGGCACTTGAAACTTTTTTGTGTGTGTAATGTAATGTTTAATAAGTTTTTTAAGCTCCAAAGATGGAGCAAACATCAACTAAATGCATACTGAATGTCTTCTGACTCTTTAATCAAAAAAGTAGCGCTGAATATATATAAATTATTTTTGCTACTCTGTATCCGCCATGAGCATAAACAGCATCTAAACATTTTTTAAACACAAAATTATACGAAAAAAGGTTATACATTACAACAAAAAAAGAAATCTAAACACACATTTTGTTTGTGTTTTCTTATTTGTTTGTGATACATTATTTGTTTATTGCTATAAATAATAAGCTGTTTTTTTAATCTAAAAAATTGCTTAAAACAGCGTCTTTTAAAAACTGTGAGGAAAAAAAAGTTGTATATATATATTAATTTGGTTCTTTTTAGGGAGTCTCACTATCTGATTCTAATTGGCCATCATTACTATTCTAACAAGACTAAAATGCTTACTAAAACGAAGAAATGAGCCAGTTATATAAAACTTGTGCTAAGAGTTAATACTTACCCCGGAATGTTGTTAATACCTATTCCGAAGCTTATATGTTCTCATTTTTAATAAGAACTGTGGAAGTTAATTATTAATTCATTCTCGCACCGTCTCCATACATTAAACTTCACGAGACAACAAACTTTGATTGCTATGACTGTGGCCATGTAAAAGACCTGCGACTTCAAAATGTGTACAAAGAGCCGACCTTTAGATCTTCTTCCAAGGGTAATTTCCTCATAAGTTTGACGCAATTCTCCCCTACAATATATTTTCTGTTTACCTTAACAGTCGGGAATTGAATTTCTTTCTTTCTGATCTAATTTCGTGATAGTTAAAAGTTTAAAGGTTATCTACAAAATTAATTACCCTAAACAATATCAATGTCCTTCAAATGACCTGTTCTCAGCAACCTCTTTAATCTTAACTTAATGTAGCACGTCATTCATCAATACAACATTGAAAATCACTGATTAGAATTACAAAACATTCGAGCTTTCAAACTGCATTGATTCTGATACCGAAGGTTCTTCTCATTATCATCTCATCTGCTTTGCATTTCGTGTAACCATCATAAGTCAAATAGTAATCATTTTGAATTTGTTCTTCCAGCCGATAGCACCGACTTCTGCTCCTTATTGAACAACAATTCTAAACGTGTGTCATTCACTTTTAAAACAGAAGCAGAGGAAGAAGAGGAGCCGGTATCTTCAACAGTTTCACCAACCAAAGTAAATTTGAATAACAACATGAGCTCAGCACGCCCTAGTTTTTCCGTAAGTTTTCCCTCATAATCGATCTGAATGAATAATTAATCGTTTTTTATAGGTCGGCGAAGACAATGTTGACAACAGTCAAGAGGCTATGGATTCTTTCCCACAAAACGTTCAAACAGAACCAAAAATGAATGGCGACATAACTGAGAAACGTAAACGGTTGAGGTGAGTTTGAGTCATTACTTCAAGTGAATGAAACAAAACAAAACTAAAAACTTTATTAACTAAACAGAATCATACGATTCTTTCGTAAATCGATGGTGTTACAGAGAAATGACCAATGTTGGTTTTTTTCTTTAGCCTTTTATAGTTTGTGGTTTTTGTTTAGATTTTCGGTCTTTAATTATTCTTTTAAGCTTCTTTTTAAGTGATGTAGTCAATTTATATTTGAGAAATTCATGAGCTAAGTTTGACAAGCTTAGCGACATTAAAGGAATTAGTTTTAGAAGCTTTGAAAAGATAATTTTTAAAAGAATTTGAAATCCTAGAATTTTATCCTATTAAAATGCGACATGGTTTACAAACAGGGTTAGTTTAACAATTTTGAATAGGGTCTAAAAAAAATTGTCAACACTAACACTATAAAAAAGACATTGCGCAAAAAAACACTTCAACGCTTAAACAACACTACCTAACATCAAAAAAAGAATGTCTTAAAAAGCTTAGATCTTGAAGAGCTACTTGACTTCATCTATTGATTTTTTTAAATTTAATATTTCGCTAATTTTAAAAGGTTATATAAATCTAAAAAAACTGGAAAGTTCGTACAAAACCAAACAAAATGTATAACATTTAAAAATAAATAATTTAAATATTGCAAAAAATATGTAAGATATATATTTCTTAAGAACACATTTTTTTGTAATTTTTAAAATAATATATTATATCTTAGTTTTTAATTAATTTTTCTAATGTTCAAAATATACATTTCAATAAGAAAATATTTCAAAAGTTCTCTCAACATATTTCTTAAAACTAAAAGTATTTTTTTGTATACCACCATGTCAAAAAATATTGAATTTTAAAAAGTTGAATTTTTAGGACTATCCAAATATAATTTTTATAAACCGAATTATAATCTCAAATTTTAAATTTTAAAACTAAAAAAATAATCATTTGAAAAAAAAACATTTTTATTTTAAGAACAGTTTGAGAACATTTTCAAGTTATTTTCAAGGACGTTAAAACCACAATAAAAAAAATATGCTGAAAAACGATGAACTTAAAATTTGTGTTTTTATTTTATTTTTGAAAATTTAATAAAAAAAATACTTTGGACATGAATTGAATCTTAAGCTTAGAAAATATATTATTAAACATGAAATTTAATTAGAAATTATAAATGCAGTTTTTATAGTAAAGATCTTTCTTATTTGATTTCAAATTTAATTTTTTTTTTATAATTTTGATAATATAGAACGCTTTTTAAATATATTTTCAAAATATCATTTAACAAATTTAAAATTATTCAAAGATTTTTTTATTTTATCTAGAAAACTAATTTTTAAATTGCTAATTTTTATCGGGTTTAATTTACACAAAATATTGGGAAGGCTTTCCTTTTTTATTTAAAATAATATTTTATAAAATTGAATAATATTTAGCTTCTAAAACCTGACTTTTCTCTTAGAAAGTCTGTTATTTGATTAAATTAAGAAAATCTTATGAAAGAAACTTTAATCTGNTACACAAAATATTGGGAAGGCTTTCCTTTTTTATTTAAAATAATATTTTATAAAATTGAATAATATTTAGCTTCTAAAACCTGACTTTTCTCTTAGAAAGTCTGTTATTTGATTAAATTAAGAAAATCTTATGAAATTTTTTGCAATTTTTATCAAAAATGCAAAAGGGTTCTCCTTTGTGATTTTTTGGGTCAATTTTCTGTTAGAAAGTCTTTCATTTAATAAAATTAAGAAAATTTCATAAAAAGAAGGAATATGTTTTTGTTTGCAATTTTTTATCAAAAAGGCAAAGGACTACCATTGTGTGATTTTTTGGGACGAAAATCAACTTCTCGAAATTGCTTCTAAAACGTGAAAAGTCGTTTTCTTTTGAAAGTCTTTTATATCAATACTTTTCAAAATTATGTTTTACAAATTAAAAATTATTTAAATTGTTTCATAAACATTTTTAAAGAAATTAATTATAAACGAATAATATTTATTTTTTATTAATTTTTTGATAATTATATACGATTTAATATAAAAATAATATTAGAAACTTTTGTTTTTAAATAATATTTTATAATTTGAAATAATATATATTATTAGAAAATCTTTCCTTTATTATTTCGTATAACATTTTATAACTTTGAATAATAACGCTTTTAACATTTCATTTATTTTTTATATCAATACTTTTCAAAATTATTTTTTACAAATTTAAAATAATAATATTTTTAAAATTTAATTTTATTTTAGTTTTTTGTTTAATTAAAAAAAAGGCTTTCCATTTTTATATATAATATAAATTTTTAAAATGTCATTAAATTTTTTTTAATTCCAAAACTTTTTAAAATTTTGTTTTTTAAACTTAAAACATTTTTTTAAAAGTTTTGTATCAATAAATTTATTATAAAAGAAGAAGCTTTTTTAAAATTTGATTTCAAACAATGTTTTTAAAAATGAAATTATTTTTTTTTTGTTTAATTCCCAACCTGTTTAGAATGTCGTTTTATAAAATTAAAATTATTAAACACATTTATTTTTTATTTTTATTGATAATTAATTATAAGCGAACAATATTATAATTTTTTTTTGTGTTTTTTTTTTAATTTTTAATAATATTTGTAAGATCTAAAAAAAAAATTGTTTTTGGTTATTAGTTTCAAAACTGTTCATAATATTATTTTACAAATTATTTAAAATACTTTTTTTCAAACATATTTTTGAGAAAATCTTTAAATTTTGATTGAATGATTTTCTTAAATAATATTATAATATTTTGAATAATATATACTTTAAACATTTCATTTTTTGTTTAATTCAAAGCTTTTAAAAATGTAATTTCATCAAGAAAACTAAATTTAATTTTTATTTTTTTTTATTTTCTAAACTTAAAAAAAAACTTAATACTAATACTTAATACTGGTTTTCTATTAATTTTTAAATAAAATAATACTTTTTTATTTTAAATCAGTAAATTTTAAATGAATTTTTTATGATAATGTGTGATAATTAATTATAAACGAATAATATTAGCCTTTTTTTATTTTTTTTTTTAAATACAATAATAATATTTTTAAAATTTCATTTTTGGTTTTAATATTTAATAATAATTAAGAATAATATTTGTTTTAATTTCTATTTTTTGATTAATTTTATTTTTCGATTAATTATATAGCTTTTAATAATGTAATTTTATAAATTTGAAGTTTGTATTTTCTAAACTTAAAGAAAAACTTGACTTAATACTTGTTTTCGATTAAATTTGAAATAAAATATTTTTTTTTAAATTTAATTCTTTGATTAATTTTATTTATAGCTTTTAATAATGTAATTTTATAAATTTTAAATTTGTATTTTCTAAATTAAAAAAAAAACTTGATTTAATACTTGTTTTCGATTAAATTTGAAATAAAATAATATTTTTTTTATACTATTAAATTTGTCAGCCTTGTCTCTATTCTAGCCTCTCACTGAATTATTTTTAGTTATTTGTGATAATTAATTATAAATGAATAATATTTTAATAGAAATATTATTCTTTATTTAAATTTTATTTCAAATAATATTTTTTTAATTTAAACTTGTTTTTGTTTAATTAAATCTAAACTTTTTTTTTAAATCTGATTAATTTTATTTTTACTGAATTAATCAGTAATGCGTGATAATAAAGTATTAATGAAATTAAATTTCTTATCACACATTACTAAAATAATATTTTATAATTTAAAATCATATTTTTTTTAATTTTTAAAATTTAATTTAAACTTGTTTTTGTTTAATAATGTAATTTTATAAATTCAAAAACAGAAAATCTGGAGAAAACCCCAACAAATTCGGAATTAAAAAAAATCATAAAAAATGCACTTAGAGTCTTTTATCTTTAAACCACCGAAAATATTTTTTTAGAATTTGAGATATATGTAAGAAGGAGAGATGTGGTGTGTTGTGGTGACGTTGTGGAAACTACAGAAAAAGAAATAAAAAACAGTAAACAAATAACTGGTTAAGTGCAAAAGAGAGACTTTAAGCTCCACAAAAAAAATAGTATTTAGTTTTGTTTTAGTGTTCGCCTGTAAAGTTTTATCGCGGAACTTTAGTTTTCTTTTTTTTCGTTTTCGTTTAAAGAGCAGAGAGAGAGAGAGTATTTTATTGTATGCTAAGAATTTTAAATTACTTGTTGAGAATGTTGAAACGCAGAAATAGTAAACGTTTTGTGTTGGCCGACGTTGATGAGAATTTAGATAGCACAACTACCACATCCACCCAAGAATCTCAACAGTCAGAAACTCAGTTACCAATTACGACTTCAGTCACACAGAATCCTCCCAAAACCAATATGAGGTTACAACCAGCTTTCTATTAAATTACAAACCAAACTGAATCTGTATCTGACTTCCACTGATTACTGAATTTGTATACTTCCGTAGGCCAAGTATGTCAAGAGGAACTGGATTGGGTCAAGCACAGCCAGAGAGAGATTTTTTCATCTCTACACCAGAGGAGTTTGTTAAGAAGTTCGGAGGTTCACGTGTCATTAACAAGGTGTTGATTGCCAACAACGGTATCGCAGCTGTCAAGTGCATGAGATCTATCAGAAGATGGTCTTACGAGATGTTCAAAAACGAAAGGGCTATCCGCTTTGTTGTAATGGTGAGTGAGATTTATTTTTACATTTTCTTTCTTTTTCGTCTCGACTTTTTTGAATCAGCAGGTGAAGTCAATAAGCTTGTTTGTATAATAATGAGGAGGACTTTAGCATTCCTATTAAGCTATTTGCTTACTTAAATGGGAATGTGTGTAAGGTTGTTGCTTTTATTTTAAATGCCTATAGTCTTTTTTGGTATCTGTCGTTTGTTCGACCGCTCTATCGAATCGAATGACACGAGACGTGATTATACTAGATAAGCGAGCGTTATAGAAAATAGCGATGTCATTCAAAATTTTCTGTCGCACGAGCTGAATTATTTTTAGATTTTCAGAGGAGTCTTCGATTAGTTTAACAGCCTAACGCAATCGTGTCTGGTGATTTGTTTGGGTGGAGTTGACATTTGTTCGTGTTCTTTTTTTAGAGCATATCTTACAGGTCGTTGTTTTTTGTTTGTAATTTATTGATTTCGATTCTCTGACGTAGATTTAACACATCTAATTACAAATAAGTTCTCTCGAACTCTGAGTTCAATGTTCACAAATCAATTGTTTGTTCAATGCTTATGTGATTATTAACTCTAATGACATGGGAATCACTTAAGAGTATTATCTTTTGAAATTACGACTCATTTCTTTTATGTATATGTAATCATCGACTGAAAAATGTGAATTACACATGGATAGTTGTGTCCGAATTTAATTTTGGATATATTCATACAAACCTCATAATACCATGTGATCATAAGAATAATTACATAGTTTTTGAAGAAACTGTCTTTAATATTTTTATTGTGGTAAAAGTTTAAGTAATAGGACTGGTTTCTTGGTTTCATGTTTCATGGAGTACATTCGAGGTACCCTTTAAAACAATGACGAGGGTTGGTATAAAGCCACGAATAGAAGTAATGGCCACATGGCAAGAGCTGAAATGAATAGAACGTAACAACCCGGACATGCTCATAGAATGTGTTGCTAGCAAGCAGCATTCCTTGCTCTCTAAATGTACTCAAATAGTCTCAAGTAAAGAAATAAAACATTTTGTGACCTTCCCGGATAAAAAAAAATCCATAGCCAGACAACCCAAAAAAAAACAAAGTTCTAATGACTTTCACTAAACGTTATCTTCTCCAAGATTTGAGTTCTAAATTTTCCTCACGAGATTATATTCAAAAAATGATTCGTCATTACATCGTAGTTTTAATCAAACACATGAAAATAATTTCCTCTAACAACTTAATTTGATAGATGAGATAAACAGTTTATAGTTTACAAATTCTTCATACGCAATCATTTTCTATTCTTACAGGTGACCCCCGAAGATTTGACTGCCAATGCCGAATACATTAAAATGGCAGATTACTATCAACCGGTCCCTGGAGGATCCAACAATCACAATTATGCCAACGTAGAGTTGATCGTTGACATTGCTTTACTCACTCAAGTGCAGGCTGTTTGGGCCGGATGGGGTCACGCTTCAGAAAATCCAAAACTCCCAGAACTTTTACACAAAAATGGTTTGGTGTTCTTGGGACCACCAGACAGGGCTATGTGGGCTTTGGGAGACAAAGTCGCCTCTTCAATTGTAGCTCAAACGGCTGAGATCCCAACGCTCCCCTGGTCTGGTTCCGAATTGAAAGCCCAGCTTATCGACAAAAAGATTAGGATTTCTGGAAACCTTTTTGACCGTGGTTGTGTAAAAAGTGTCGAAGAAGGTATAAACGCAGCTAATAAAATTGGATATCCTGTTATGATAAAAGCATCCGAAGGTGGTGGTGGTAAAGGTATTCGTAGAGTTGATACTCAGGATGAGTTCCCTAATTTATTCCGTCAAGTACAATCTGAGATTCCTGGCTCACCAATTTTCGTGATGAAGTTGGCAAGTGGGGCAAGGCATTTGGAGGTCCAGTTGTTGGCAGATCAACATGGAAACGCCATCAGTTTGTTTGGACGTGATTGCTCTATTCAACGTCGTCATCAAAAGATTATTGAGGAGGCCCCGGCTATCATAGCTAAGCCAGAAGTGTTCGAGGAGATGGAACGTGCCGCTGTGCGTCTCGCTAAAATGGTTGGGTATGTCAGCGCTGGTACCGTTGAATACCTTTATGATTCTCAAGGAAACTATTATTTCTTGGAGTTGAATCCGAGATTGCAAGTGGAGCATCCTTGTACAGAAATGGTGGCCGAAGTGAACCTTCCAGCTTGCCAGCTTCAAATTGGAATGGGAATTCCACTTTACCGCATCAAAGACATCCGGTTGTTGTATGGTGAATCTCCTTGGGGATCATCAATTATTGATTTCGAAACCCCTGTCCAGAAACCCACACCATTGGGTCATGTAATTGCTGCTCGTATCACCTCAGAAAATCCAGACGAAGGCTTCAAGCCAAGCTCGGGAACCGTTCAAGAGTTGAACTTCCGTTCAAGTAAACATGTTTGGGGTTACTTTAGTGTGGCTGCTTCTGGTGGTCTTCACGAGTTCGCTGATTCTCAGTTCGGTCATTGCTTCTCCTGGGGAGAAAACCGTCAAGCTGCTCGTGAAAATCTCGTCATTGCTCTCAAAGAACTATCTATTCGTGGCGATTTCAGAACCACTGTTGAATATTTGATTACACTATTGGAACACAATAGTTTCTTGGACAATACAATCGATACTGCCTGGTTAGACGCTTTGATCGCCGAACGTGTTCAATCTGACAAGCCCGATATTATTTTGGGTGTAATTGTTGGCTCCATTCACATCGCAGATAGACTAATCACTGATGCATTCCAAACATTCCAGGCCACTCTCGAGAAAGGTCAAATTCAAGCAGCAAACACGTTGACTAATGTTGTCGATGTTGAATTGATTAACGGAGGAATTCGTTACAAGTCACAAGCTGCTAAAAGTGGTTCAAATTCCTATTTCATTATCATGAATAATTCCTTCAAGGAAGTCGAGATTCACAGACTGTCAGATGGAAGCTTGTTGATTTCTTTTGAGGGGGCTTCGTATACTACGTACATGAAAGAAGAAGTCGATCGTTACCGCATTGTTATCGGTAATCAAACTTGTGTCTTTGAGAAAGAAAACGATCCATCGTTGTTGAGAAGTCCTTCAGCGGGAAAGCTAGTCAACAAGTTGATCGAGGAAGGGGGTCATGTAAATAAAGGACAACCCTACGCCGAAATGGAAGTAATGAAAATGATCATGACTTTGACTTCCCCTGAAGCTGGTACAGTTTCTTATGTTCGTCAAACCGGAAGTGCTCTTGAAGCCGGAGCTATTATTGCTAATTTGGAACTGGACGATCCCTCTTTAGTGACAAAGGCTCAAACCTACACTTATCCCTTCCCATCCAATGACATGAACAAAATCCCTGAGAAACTCAATCGTGAGCACAACAATTATAAGAAGATTTTAGAAGACACTTTATCTGGATATTGCTTGCCCGATCCTTACAACGTACCAAGGATCAACGAAGTAATTGAAAAGTTTATGAAGAGTTTAAGGGATCCCTCTCTACCATTATTAGAGATGCAAGATGTAGTTGCCACGATTTCTGGAAGAATTCCTCCAGTCGTCGAAAAGAAAATCCGCAGATTCATGACCCTCTACGAGCAAAACATTACCAGTGTTCTAGCTCAGTTCCCTTCACAGCAGATCGCCGGGGTAATCGACTCCTTCGCTGCAACATTGCTGAAGAAAGAAGATCGTGAAAAGTTCTTTTTAGCAACACAAGGAATCGTTCAATTAGTGCAAAGGTAAATATTGATTAATATATATTTAATAATTTACAGTTATTCGGAATTTCCAATTAATATAAAAAAAGATAATTGGCCTTGCTCGGTCGCTCAAAAATTGTAATTAACTAAAGCTAATAAACATATTTACCGTATCGTTTAATTCATTAGATGTCGTGAAGTTTTTCAGTGAGGTTAGTTATATATACTTACATCGAGAATTGTTTGAAAATAGTTCTGACAAACTTTCATCCCGTCTTATAGCTATATAAGCTAGTCGTTTTTCTAAGCCTTTAAAAGAAGCAGTTATATTTATCTCCAGCTTTACCACATTCAAACTTATTTAGAAATTCTATGTTTGCTTTATCTTTAGTACATCAAGACTAGAGCCTAGATAATTTAAGGTTGACCTAGGTCCCGGTCCGAGGGTCATGGTTGCAGAAGATACTTTACGAAAGGGTTAAAAGAAACCGAATCGTTTATCCATAATTGACATCATTTAGACAGATGGGTGTAGATGAATGGATCTACAATGCGGAGTAGTACGCATTCTGTACATACACATAATATATATAATGTTCCTGTTTTATAGACAAGAACATTCTATTTCCTATAGTTATAATGCCTATTGTATTTAATTTATCGAATGATTACTTAAAAATCATTGTGATGAAAGAAGTCTTAGAGGTAGTTGTGCTTGTTAGCTCGGATCAGCTATTCTAAGCCTACAACGATTGATCACTATAGACCTTTTTATGGTGGTTGTGGGAAATTAATTTATAAATCTACGACAACATTTCTAGAATAATTATTTATAATTTCTTTTTTATTCTAAAGGTACAGGAACGGTATCCGTGGAAGAATGAAGACTGCCGTTCACGAACTTTTGAGACAATATTATGACGACGAATCTTTGTTCCAATTCGGTCACTATGACAAATGTGTCACCACGATTAGAGAAAAGTTTAAGGACGATATGTTGACTGTGGTGAACACGATTTTCTCTCACAGCCAAGTTTCCAAGAAAAACATCTTGGTCACTCTTTTAATTGATCACTTGAGAGCCAATGAGCCTGGATTAACCGATGAACTTTCCTCCACTCTAAGCGAGTTGACTTCTTTGAATAGAGCTGAGCATTCAAGAGTCGCTTTAAAAGCTCGTCAAGTTTTAATTGCTGCTCACCAACCTGGTTATGAATTGAGACACAACCAGATGGAGTCTATTTTCTTGTCAGCCGTGGACAAATACGGACATGATTTCCATCCAGAAAACCTTCAACGTCTCATTTTGTCGGAAACATCCATCTTTGACATTTTACATGACTTTTTCTTCCACACCAACAGGGAAGTTTGCAATGCTGCTTTAGAAGTTTACATTCGTCGTTCATATATCTCCTACGATTTGACATCCTTGGAACATTCGCAGTTCTGTGGAAAGGACATAGAGATTCCACTCGTGTTCTTCCAGTTCAGCCTACCAATAGCTCATCCTAACAGAATTCCCCTGGAAGGAAACGAAAGGGTCTTACGTTCTGATGTGAGAACAGGTTGCATGGGCGCATATGACTCATTCACTATTTTCGAAGAAAACTGCGATGAAATGTTCGATTTGCTCGAAGATTTTGGATCTCCTTTAGTCGCCAACTCCGGAGTCATCACCGCTCTTGAAGGCAACGACTCAGTTTCTGATCGTCGTTTGAGTACTTCAATCAATGTTTCCATTTCCGATCCAATCACTCGCGCAGCGATTGCCGAGGAATGCAAATCTACTGAACCAGTTCACATTCTAAATATTGCTCTTCGCGACACAGCAGATATGAATGACTTGGAACTACAAAAGATCTTTGGAACCTTTTGTAAAATTCATAGAGAAGATTTACATCAAAGAAGAATCCGACGCATCACCTTTGCTGCCTTGAAAAAACGTCAGTTCCCTAAATTCTTCACATATCGTGCCAGGGACAACTTTGAGGAAGACCGTATCTACCGCCACTTGGAACCAGCTTGTGCCTTCCAACTCGAACTGAACAGAATGAAAAGCTACGATTTAGAAGCTTTGCCCACATCGAATCAAAAGATGCATTTGTATCTGGGAAAAGCAAAGTCTTCAAACAACAAGGAGGTCACTGATTTCCGTTTCTTTATCAGATCAATCATTCGTCACTCGGATTTGATCACCAAAGAGGCCTCCTTCGAATATCTTCAAAATGAAGGCGAGAGAGTTCTCATGGAATCCATGGATGAGTTGGAAGTGGCCTTTTCCCATCCTCAAGCCATTCGCACCGATTGCAATCACATTTTCTTGAACTTTGTTCCAACCGTTATCATGGACCCAGTCAAAATTGTTGAATCTGTTTCTAAGATGGTGATGCGCTATGGTCCCAGATTGTGGAAGTTACGTGTATTGCAAGCTGAATTAAAAATGGTTATTCGCCAGTCACCACAGTGTCCAACTACCACTATCCGCTTATGCATTGCTAACGATTGTGGTTACAACACTGACATTACAATGTACACTGAAGTCACTGACCGAGAGACAGGAACAGTCAAGTTCCACTCCAGTGATGTGAAACCTGGTCCACTTCATGGATTGTCAATCACCACACCATATGTAACCAAAGATTTCCTACAACAAAAGCGTGGACAAGCTCAATCCAAAAGGACAACGTACGTCTATGACATGCCCGATATGTTCAGACAAATGTCCGAGAAACTCTGGAAGGATTATGCCAAGGAAAGACCTAGCTTAGATATCAGAATGCCCGAAAAAGTTTTGATGGAGTGTGTTGAGTTGGTTTTAGATGGTCATGACTTGAGAGAAACAGAGAGATTACCTGGAGAAAATGATGTGAGTATTTTT